>CM031622.1:1964020-1991520 GCA_018398815.1 Conus ventricosus
GACACACATTCTGTATACTTCCTTATTTTGCGATGTTAATACAAGTGTTAAAAAAAATGTTAAAAGAAGGAGGGGGGAGGGGGGGGGGGGAGACTCCTCAGTAATCACTTCATGTTCAAGTAAAAAAATAAAAATAAAAACATCCTCAGTGTTTGTTATTCTTGTGGACTTTGCCATTTACATCAACTATATTTTTTCTTAAAAGAAAAAAGAACTTAAACACCTTTTACAATAGAAAATAATGCTGTAACTGACTGAAAATGGGCAGCTTCAGTTAATACTGCTGAAAATAAACATTTTGTTTCTTTAACAACAGTAAGAGCATGGTATTTTGGACATTCTGACTGTTGTCCAAGAAACTGGAACACTCCAGAACCGTCTTCACAGTAGATGTGCCAGGGTAACGACCATTACAGCAGGTGATGACCATACAGGACTGATGCATCTCCCGGTTTAAATTTCAACCAGCAACTGGTACTGCTGTCACCATCCCTGGACCAAGACCGTAAACTCATGTACTTGCTATTTGTCCCCTCACTATAAGCTGTCAGGGGACACGTGTGCCATGGTGATTGAAAAAAAAATCTGAAGCTCTGCATATCACCTCCTATTCCTAGATATTTAAGTCTGGACAATTTTAATGAATTTAGCCCTTATTTGAAAGTTTTTCGTTGAGCTTGTTCAAACCAAAAGGAGAACACAACAATCCTGCCAACTATCGACCAGTGTCCCTGACTTTCCTTTGCTGCAAGCTGTTTGAACACACCATAGTCAGCACAGTCATGAATCACCTGGAAGTCAACAACAATCGTGTGAAAGCCAGCACCTGGAATTTGTAGATGAACTTGTTGAGAATGTGGAGAGTGGAAAGCAGACCGACATCCTTGTCATGGATTTTGCAAAAGCTTTCGATAAGGTAAACCATAGCCTTCTCCACCACAAGTTCTCCCACTACAGCATCCGGGGGCAAGTTAGCAGGCGGATCGGGAGCTTCCTCCCGCACAGAAGGCAGGCGGTGGTTGTGGATGGAGCCCCCTCCTCTTACACCTGCGTAAGATCAGGTGTCCCACAAGGTTCTGTACTAGGCCCATGTTTATTCCTAGTCTACAGTAATGACCTTCCAGAAAACCTGACAGCACTGACCAGACTTTCTGCGGACGACACTGCAGTATACAAGGTGGTCAATGGCCAACGTGACCATGCCCAGCTGCAAGACAACCTCAATAGGCTTGCCAATTGAGGAAGCAGCTGGGACATGGAGTTTCACCCAGGGAAATGCACAACTCTGCCTGTCAACAGAAGCAGAGTACGAGAAGTGGGATTACCAACTACATGGCCACACTTTACAGACCGTCCACTCTGTGAAATATACTGGAGTTACAATCCATCGTCAGTTAAGTTGGGATGAATACATTAATGCCGTATACTCAAAGGCCAACCAAGTTCTAGGCTTTCTTCTGCGCAATTTTAACATCAGTGCACCAGCTGTCAAAGACAAAGCATACAATTACAAGGCCTTAGTTCATCTACTTGTTGAGCATGCAGCAACTGTTTCGGATCCAACCTCAGAAGAACATCACTAAACTGGAGGGGATCCAACGACAGGCTGCCCGCTTTGTGCTCAATAAATGAGCAAGTGACAAAAGGTCGTCCAAAAAGCCAACAAAAAGTGGATTTTTCAAAATAGTTTTTATTAACAGCAATTTTGTCCAAAGGAAGACTTATGTTTAAGGGTCATAAAAACATACATACAAGATAACTCATGCACCGATGTTCTGCTAGTAATGTGATAAGGCATCATAACAAGCATCTGACGGTTGTTATGCTGGACATTCAATTTTATCAATATTCCTATTTGAATGTCTGTTATACAGCATAATTGTTTCAGTGGAAATAAGACTGAATGTTACAGCTAAATTTCATTCCAAAAGAAAAGGCATCTGTGCAGTTTAAGATCAAGTTTCACATGAGATAGTATGTCCAACATAACAACCGTCGGACATATTGATTTGTTCTTTATTGCTCTGTTGGAAATAAGACAGTAACTGCATCCTCTGATGATTTTCTGTGTTGTTGAGGGTGCATTTCATGTAATGACACCAAGTATAGGACCCACAGTAGCCTTGTTACCATGATATGGCATTTTTATCTGACAGTTGTTATGATGTTGCATTGGACATACCAAGTATTTCCCAACAATGCAAAAATAACAACAGTCATTAAAAAAAATGGACATCCTTTTCCTTTGAGTACAGTTCTATTGTTATTGTTACATTTTACACATGAAGGCCTATAAAACAAGCTAAATAAGTCACAATGATCATGTAGACACCTTAAATAGAATCCATCTGACAGTTGTTATGGCCTCACTGTTGGACATACTCAACAAACTGCTCATGTGCTGACAGGAATTAGATTATTTATGATCAAAATGAATAGAAACAGTTTGACAGTAACAATAATAACGTGTACATTTAGGGTACATGCTCTCTCAGATAAGCTCAGAGCGCTTACAAATCATATGAAAATACATTTTATGGTTAACCAACATAATTACAAGATGTAAACAGATTTTTGCATATTCTGCACCAGACTTTCTCTTCTTTTCCTCTGATGAGAAAGTAGGATGCGAAGACCTAGAAAACACAAACTTCTTTGTCAAACAAATAATACAAAAATACTTTCAGGTAATTTTTGGAATTAACTGCATAAAAACAAGTGATCAAAATAAAAATGTTCATGAACAAAATCAATTTGGTATGCTTCAGGTGATTTCCAACCTACCTCTTACACACCCCACCACTTCTTATTCAGGTTAAGAAGCCATAATCAATGAGCTGATTTATTTGCTACTATTGCCTTGGGGGGGAGGGGGGGGGGGCTGAATTTTCCCCCAGTACTTCTTCTTGTTCCTAAAATACTGGTTCACTGAAAAACGAGTAGGTCACCAGCGCGCATGTTAAAAAGTAAAATAAAATAAACATAAAATAGTGCGACTCAGACTGTTGGCCCCTGGAGCAAATTTGGCAACAAGGGGTCGCACTCGATATTCAAGAAGTTAAAAGCAATGGCCAAATTCAGGCCCAGGTAACCATAAAATATCTGGGGAAGTTAAAATAGAAAATCGTCAATATGCAGATCTCAAAACTGTCGTATCAATTTGTTTTTTTTAATGAGACTGCATTTGTGGCAATCTTGATGGCACCCGGCAGTGAGTTCCACAGCCGTACAGAACTAGGATAAAATGAATGTAAGAGGCTGTCAATATTTGATGCAGGTATGGTATAACATTGACCGCCACTCCTGGTGCTGCTTTTATTCAATACTAGTTGTTCCATTGGAATAAGTATTAGTTTAGCTCTGCCTTTGAAGATGTTAAGTTTGATAAAAGCTCTTCTCTCTTCTAAGGGTTTCCATTCTAATTTCCTCATGTTCTTTCTAGTATTCCCTTTTCTCTGATGTGTTCCCTGTTACAAACCGTGCTGCTCTCTTCTGAATCTTTTCGAGGTTATCAATGTCCTTTAGATGGTAAGGATCCCAAACTGAGCAACCATATTCCAGTACTGGTCTAACCAATGTTTTGTAGCAGTGGTCTTTAACCTTTTGGGGGCAGTCATTGATATTCCTGTATAAGAAAGCTAAGATGTTATTAAATATTTGCTTTCTTACATACTAAATTGTAATGTTCTTTCCATTTAAGACGACTATCTATAATCACGCCTAAATATTTTGCAGCATTGGTTTCTTTAAGAATAGTATTATGAATAGAATATTCTGATCTAGTTGGTGAGCGTTTGTTACATATACGCAACACTTGGCACTTTTGGGGATGAAATTCCATTTTCCAAGTTCTTTCCCACTCTTGTAAAGCGTTTAGATCTTCTTGTAGAATGCGTGTATCATTCTTGCTTCTGATTGTTCTATATACTAAGCTGTCATCGGCAAAAAGCCTTATAGTAGTTCCAGGAGAGAGATTTCTACTTATGTCATTTATATAAATTAAGAAAAACAAGGGCCCCAGAACAGTTCCCTGTGGTACACCTGACAAGACTGGTTTACAATGGGATGACGACCCTTCCACAACAACTTTCTGCGTTCTCCCAACGAGGAATGATCTAGCTCATTTTAGCAAAGAAACGCCAATGCCGATGTGTTCTAATTTAAGCAGCAGGCCCTCATGGTCAACCTTATCAAAGGCTTTAGAAAAGTCTAATAAAATTGCATCTATTTGCTGTCTGTTGTTAAGACAGTTATTAAAATCATTGAGAGTTGTTATAAGTTGAGTCTCACAACTCCTTTGCTGTCTAAAGCCATGCTGGGCATTATTTAAGAAGTCATATTTGTCAAGATGGTCCATTATGCTACTATATATTATGTGTTCAAGTAGTTTTGCTGATATGGATGTAAGAGATACAGGTCTATAGTTCTCTGCTTTTGTTTTGTCACCCTTTTGAATAACGGAACAATGCTGGCATCTCGCCACTCATCAGGTATTACTCCCTGGTCCAGTGAAGCTTGGTAAAGTGGTTGGTATACCTCACTCAATTCATTGGCACATAATTTTAAGAGCTTGCCAGGAACGCCATCAGGACCAGTAGCTTTGTTTTCATTGATGTTGGTCAGTAACTTAAATACTCCTGCTTTGTTTACTTTGATGTTTTGCATTTCAGGGAGTTTATCATCATCCTTTAGTCTAACGTTAATTAAAGGGCTTGGGATTTGAGAAAACCGAACAAAACTGCTTGTTTAGTAAATTTAGACTGGATGAGAGGGAAAAAAAAACCTAACTGAATCCAGTTAGTTGAAAAAAGGGCCAGGAAAAAAAAGGAAAGAGAGGGGGGTGAGGGGGGGGGGGGGGGGAGGCTGGGGGAGGGGATACATGGAGGGACTGGGAGGAAATGGGCTGGTGGAATCTGGTTGCTGGTCTCTACTCCTCCACATTATATCAAAAAGCATTATGGAAATAGCCTAAAATGTGCACTTTCAATTCTTCAAAATAAATATGTATTACAATGAAAATAAACTTATCATTTATTAATCACAAGAGATACCAATGGTCGTTACGACTGACATACTGAGTGATAATGTCTTCAACTATGAGAGTAAACAACTGTCAAATAATCGCCAGATTTCCCACTAATCTATGATCTGAACTTTAGTTCTGTCATGTATTTAAAGAAAAAGCAAAATAGAAATTCCAAGCTGTTTTCTGCCCCAGTTTTACGTATAATTCATTAATTGATACATTGATTAACTTAATATCCGTCGGTCGTTATTTCGGACATCGCTAAAACGATGTCCTAATCATGTGTCACGCACAAAACATCGCCCGAAAGTTGAGGGAAATCCCGTTAAATTGCCCCACTCTACTTTTGGTTCACTTAGAATTTTAATCATTTACAGAAACACATTTGAGAGAACAGCTGAAACCAATGTTTCTATCATTTTCTTGTGACGGTCGTTATGCATTTGACAGTCGTTACGATTTCTGACGGTCGTAATGATTGTGGACATACAACATTTCCACACCTTCTCTGCTTCGAAGCGCCATTCTTGACGAAAGCTCCAGCCTCGATTTGAAACCTTTCGCCTTGGGTGCTATTTAAAGCACGGCATGGGATCTGTAAGTTCGTTGTTAGTAGAATTGCGAGAAAAAATACGGTCGTTATTTTCTGACATACTGCTTATTACCGTATGGATTTCGCGCTCGTTTGCTGCCACTGAATCGAATTTGGTTCGGAAAACACCTTTCTCCATTCGGTTAGTGTTGTCCGACATGCCGAGTTAAATGAACACGGAACCGAACCGAACCTGATGTGAACGATCGAGAGTTTTGCTGACCGACACGATTTGACATACAGCGTTACGACTGTCAAACGGATTTTTACCGCTTGACAGCATCGAAAACAATCAGAAATAGAACCGGTTTGTGAATTTAAATGTTCGCCGTTGATTTTTCTGCATCCTTTATTCATATTGTTGTGATGGTATGCAATTTAGATATCTATCCAGGCTTCGACACCAACCGCATCACTCGTCCGCCATCTTGAACGGGAAAATTTATCTAAGAAAAGCGTACAACTTGGGCATTTTCAAATGAAAGGCAGACACCCAAACTCACCATGTTATATTATGTATCTCTTCAAGGTATTATAAAACATCAAGCAATAAATAAAGAAGCATTGGTATTTTTTTAATTCTTTATTTGTGCGATAAATATACAAGGGGTCTGGACGATCACCTTTTGTCACAAGCTCAAATACATACATCAAGTGTGAGTAAGCGTCAGCCCACACTGGGATGCTGTTCAAAGTCAACAACAATCTGGTACAGGCATCAAGGCTGAAAGAGCAGCTGAACCCCTGCCACCACATGAGTGATTCGGACATGACCAACAATTTGCCTTAATTCCCAGCTGACAGGGTTCATTTCTCCCAAGGACCATCAGGGATTGGAACTCCTTACCACCAGCATGTTTCAACCAGTGCACTCTTGACACTTTCGTGTCATGGGCCACCAAACACATGTCATAACGAAAGGTTTAAACAAAAAAAAAATCTTCTTTTTCCTTTTTTTTTTTTTTTTTTTTTGCTGGCTTGGCGCACGGTGTTAGTGAGCTTGACCCTCCCCTTACGGTGGTTCGGGGCTGCCGGACAGTGCGTGCAGCCAGGGCAGCAGCTCCACCTCGCCTGTGGGTCATGATGGCCGTGGTATTTTTTTTCTGGTTTTTTTTTCTTTTTCTTTTCTTTTTTTTTTGTGAATTGGCACCTCTGCACCATTCACAAGCAGACCCCCGAAATATTGGTAGAATCATCAACGATGGCGGCCACTCAAAGGAAGACGACCAATCGAACCGACAGGATTATGCACAGTATGGAGTACGCTCTACAAAGATGCACGTACGTGCATAAAAGATGTTTCTTTAAAATCAACCAAATGAAATGAATACCTGCATATGCGTTATGACGTTTGAATCATAGTCGCTCACACTCAGATCTAGACAAGTCTCTTCGCATTCAGCCGCCATTTTTCAACAAATGCAGGGATACGAGATACTTCCGTCTCGTACGCTCACGTTCCAAATCACATGATCATGATGTCTGCTACGGTAATCAACATCAAGTGAAAGCAGACTGTTTAACAACAGAAACGTAGAACAGACAGAAACAATACTTCAACAGAATCTGTAGGTAGCAAAAATCAGCATGACGTCTCATGGAAGAATTGGAGATATCCAGGATCTGGAGAAAGGTACCGGTGCCTTTTTTACAACCTTGGACTTGATAATCATAGTCGCCGACTCCTACAGTATCATACTAAGAATGATGATCAGGGATTGATGAAATTTAGGACTTGTTACTGGGCACGGTCGAATATAGCGTCCTATTGTGATAATAATGATTATCAGACACGTTAAATAGGTAGCCAGTAGGTCAACACTACAGTCACAGTGAAGTCAGATGTACAATGTAACGATAGTCGAAATTAAACGTTGCGTCAGCAACATCATGTGTCAACAATCGCTCACAAATTTCCCTGTTTTGGTGTGAGCCTCGATAAACGATGTAAAGGATGCACACAAAAAAAAGTCAGTGAGTGACTTGTTGACTCCAACAGCGATGGTGATTTGCCAGATAGTCGGACCTGACTGCGTGGTCCTGTATCCTGGTTCAGTTCGTTCAAATCCGGTGGTGTTACAGTAGACTAATCATTAACGAATTATCACATGTGAGAAACTTTTGTTTTCATTTGAGGTCCAGTGAGATCTCAGATACTATGACTCGTTGGCACATGTTCATTTTTTTTAAAGGAGTCAGTGTGATATAGTGTTATGTTACCATGGTTAAGGAGGGCGAACTACTACTGGTTTAACTTCCACTGTCATGGGAACCGCCCACCAAGTCCTTTTCAAAGTGAACAACTCATTTGATATTCATTTATGTTTTGGGCCAGCATTGTTTTGACCTCCATCTCCCTTAGGCTCATGTTCACTAGTCCTGGAGCATACCAGGGCTTTGGGATACTGCAGACTAGTCGTTCGGATGGGACTATAAACCGAGGTCTAGTCTGTGTCACATGCACTAAGATCATACACGGACTCTAAAGATCCCGATGCTCATGTCCTAAGACGGGTGAGTACCGGCTACACGAAAATACACAATGCATGCAACCTGTGTGCCAGAATAGTCTACGTGAAGACTGTGGGCACGGGGCAGGTTAAACATCCCCATCTGGAAGAAGAAGACTATGAAAGCCGCTTCAGTCATATTTTCTTAAGATATATGCGGGGGAAGTGAATAGTGATGTGGGAAGCAGGCCAGTGCTGCATGTGCATGCATCATTGCATGGGTCTACAGTACAGACATATTGTATGCAGTGAAAGAATGCGAGTGTTTGTATACAAGTGTATATATATATATATATATATATATATATATATATATATATATATATATATATATATATATCTGCATTAATGGGTTTTGATATAAACTACTTTCACTTCCAGTCAGTCAGTGTATTCAGGCTGTGGTGGGGTGGCTGAAGTGAATTGCAAATAACAATGCTAGATGTCAAAATTGTGGCTGAGCATAACAAGGGTGACATCTTTACAATCACTTTCACTCTCAGGCACCTGTAATACATTGCACTTTCTCTGGAATTTGGGTTACATATTTATAGCAGTTTATATATGACTAAGAATAAAGACTTATTTACTAAATGTGCAATTCCAAAAAGAATATGAATAGAAATATGATAAACTGGTTCTACCAAATCAGTGGATAACATTGAATTGGCTTTCTTATCTGGCCAGGTTTCTACACTAACAGTAACACACTCTTGCATCCTGCCCCCATCCCCCACTCCCCTTTCCCTCCCAGTTTTATCCCTGTTTCACAAACAGAATGGCCTGTTCTCTCTGGAGGAAAATCAGTGGTAGCTTTTTCCTCAGATTTTTTTTGCAACAAATTTCTGACAGGCATAGCTGTGGTTGTCTTCCACTTCCAGGGACTTTTATCTAACTTCTAAGTGAATTCTATCTCTCTCTTGTTCTACTGTTAGGTTCAAGAACTTCGAATATATTTATCTATCTGTATCTTTGACTGTTTTACACCCTGGGTTCTTAAAATGAAGATTTTCACATGTCCTTTACAGTTTAATTCACCAGTCTTCAATTATCCAGTAGGCTTGATTTCCAGTAAATAGCCTGAGGGACTACATTTTTAAGAAGCAATGTGTCAGCTGTGTGTGAGGCTGCCAATGCCTAGGCCTACTGCACTGTCTGTCGCTGCTTTCAGCTTCCTTGACATCATCGTGTGAATGTGATTTGACTTGAGACATGATTTTGCTTATTTGTAAGTGAATAGCTTCGTCATTTAATGTTCAATTTGAAGTGTCATACAACATCTCAACATCAAATCAGGGTCTTTATATGTCATGCTAGTTATAGTACAAGTTTTTAAGCTAGACTGTAACGACAAAGGGGGGGTAGCACATCTTTCTAATCTAAGTGATAATGATGTGCATGTTGCAGCTTCAGGTTGGTGTTCCCACCATCACTTGGTCCTCACTGAGTTTCTTCCTACTGATTACCATCCTTACAAAACAACTTTTTTCTGTTTTGGCCATTGAAACTTCTGTGATTCATTTGTTGCTTCGTGCATACCTTTCCACAATGTTCTGGGATATGCGGACAGCAAAGCGCCTTTGGTTGGATTCAGCATTTGTCTGTTCAGTTGTGTTTGATAGCTGTCAGCAGGGCCAGGCAGCTTGAACACCTCAACCGCTTGGTGTGGAAAGCCATTCAGCATTTGTCTGTTCAGTTGTGTTTGATAGCTGTCAGCAGAGCCAGGCAGTTTGAACACCTCAGCCGCTTGGTGTGGAAAGCCATTCAGCATTTGTCTGTTCAGTTGTGTTTGATAGCTGTCAGCAGAGCCAGGCAGCTTGAACACCTCAACCGCTTGGTGTGTCGGCTGGGCTATAAGCAACATTATCTTATCTTATCTTAACCGCTTGGTGTGGAAAGCCAGTTCTCTGCTCTTGATGCTGGACTTGAAGGTTATGGAGTTTGCATTTCTTGAGCATGATGGAGATCCAGCTCAGTGCCTTTGATCTGTAATCCCACTTGTAGTGTAGTCATCCTGTGACAAAATTAACTATGACCCAAAACTAATTGTTACAAAAAGTTTCTCTTTTGCATCATGTTTACTAAGATCATGTCTGCATATTGTAAAAATTATAATTGTGTGCACCTCTGCATATTTGATTTATGATGGTTTGATTACGTCATACATATTAACCATGTGACCCGACATATTTGCTGAAAACCTTGTCATGTGCATCTCATTCGAAAGATCTCAGTTCCAGATAACGAAAAAAAATACAGTTGTAATGTTAATGATTACAATAATACCATTTAAATTGTCGGGGCGGATCAGTGAGGGTAAAGGGAGGGGGGGGGCGGCTAGTTCGGTACATAATTTGGTTGGGTTTTTTTTATAGAACACTAAAGTTTTGGAGGTGCAGAAAAGACGGGATGGGAGCATGCACCCCCAACACAGAGACAGCCGGGTTTTAAAGAAGGTTTTGAAAAATCGAGAAAAAAAAGGGAACTTTTTTAGTCACAGTCATGGCACGAAAGGCGGTTGGAACAGCTAATGGGGGGAACATTTCCCGAGCTAGGTGTCACTCAAGTCCATTTTTCGCAGCTCCCTCGCCTTTTCACAATTATTTCTGCACAGCACCTGATTACTTTTAGCAAGTCTGTGGGTGCTGGTAATCCTTGTGACGGCGCCAATTTTCCCCGTTTTAAAGTCTCCAACCACTTTGTGTCAAATTCTACTGACAGTTTGCCCCCAGCTTGTTCTCATTAAAGGAAAAATAGGCAGACTTGGTAAAATTTGTGTCCAGCGCAGCAAGTAGGAGCATTTCTCGTCACGCAAAAAGGGCCCAATTTCCAGTTCTTTCAGCCTTCAGAAAACATTTCATATGTCAACCATGCCATGTATTGGACCCGAGTTCAAAAATTTCTCCCATGATGACAATTTTTTGCTTTTTAAGTTTACTGCAACCCTGTTGAGACAATCTTTGTTTTTGATGAATCTGGTGTCATGCACCCTTAAAAATTTTGACTGTGGAGGCGACCCCCATTTAAACTTCCTTACAGGGAGTTCATTAAGGGTTTTGTATACTGTCCCCCACTTTTCGGGTACGTCAATGTGCGAACTATTTGTAGTTCTTTTCACCATTCATTTCCCAGATCCCCTTTTGTCCCTCATTTGGGGAAAGGGGTTCCCTCACTTGAATTTTTTTGCAGTTTAATGGCTTTTGGGCATGCAAGGGGTTTCCTTTTTTTACAATCTTCCTTGTGACTCATGCCCCACTGACATCGGAGAAGCAGGGAGAAATCTGTGACAGGCGCAAAGTGACTGTTCCTGGTTTCATTTGATCTATTTCATCTGGCATTTGGTGGGGGCAAAGGCACACCAAATGTGTCTGCAAAAAAACATGCATTTAATGCTGCTCAAAAGAATGGTCCACGAACTGCCGTTGTACCCCTTTCCTTGAAGATTGCCTCAAAATTTTTAAGCGTACACAGTCGACAGCACTTCATGAAGACCATTTTTCCTCAAATCCCCAAATACATGCAAAAACTATTTAAAGATAAAGGGCCCCCAAGCCAAGAACAAGGGCTTAAAGGTCACTGTGTGCGGGTTCCCCAAGTGATACCAGAGCCTTCCCCATAAGGCTGATAAAATGTCAGCATGGGTTGATTATTGCGCTTTGCTTCAGCACAAATAAAACACAGGTAGAAATATAATGTTTTGTCACCCGGGATTCTTTTATCATCGCATGAATTACTGAACTGTCCTGGAAAATTTCATGGTAACAGTTTTGCATGACTCCAGCCCAAGACGGTCTTTTGGAGTACAGCCAGAAGCTTTCCACAACAATAAATTCTGATGCCCCCGGATTTTTAAACAAATGCATTTGTCGACCCAAAACTTAGTGTCATCAAACCAAGGGCATTCCTCTTTTTAGTATTTGATGTCAATTTTTTGCCTTGTTGAGATCCTTCTGCCCTGACTCAGTTTGCCTTCTAACCTGCCTGTGTATCTTCTGGGAAAACCGGGGCAAAAATTTCCCCATGCCTGGAAGTTTTTAAATCCAAAGTGTACCGTGTTGTGATCATTTTGTCTCCCTGACGGGATAAAGCCCTCAGGTGCTGATGCAAATTGGGTCAGACACGCAGCATTATCTATGGGTATGACCTCACTGTAGACACACAAAACCAAGAGATACAAATTCCCACTGATTTGGGAATTAAAACAAGGGTGCATTTGGACTGCTAATCCAATGAAAGGGCTGAGAAACGTGGCACCCTGCTTGCTAATTACTTGCCTTTTGATGCTATTTTAAAAGCTGTCCTTTCCATGAAAATAGTCTTAAAGCAAAAGCTGCAACTTTCAGGAAAAAATTTTAAATTTTGCTGAAAGTGACGCAATATCTCTTTGTTGGATACAGTGCAGGTCGTAGGCAAGGCTTTAATGTCACTTTTGATGAGTTCTGCTGTTTTCATGATCATTTCTTCTGTTCCCTCACACATTTTTTGTGAAAAAATTTTGAAAGATAGTGATGCTGTTTCCTAAAGTAACAACTTGCTTTTCCATTATTCTGTGATGATGAGTTTTTACCAAAATTTTTCCCTAAGCTCTTCCTTCATTTTGGGATACTGTAGAACGCCGTATTATATTCTTTCATTTTTTTGATGGGTACCAACGAAATTTGTTCATTACTTTGTCAGAAAAAAACCACGCCCTTTTTCAAAGGCATATCCCTTTTTTCTCACCTAGGCCGTCCAAGCTTTTTTTTTTTTCATCCTTGTCTGAAAAAAAAAGCTTGGGAAAGTTTTTTTCCTACTTCTAAATGACATAATTTTGGGAAAAAACGCATCACAGCGGGCAGATCAGAAACAAACTTAGTCTGCTTTTCAATGTTCCCTTCCTCCACGCTTGAACTATT
This sequence comes from Conus ventricosus, assembly GCA_018398815.1. Taxonomy (NCBI): domain Eukaryota; kingdom Metazoa; phylum Mollusca; class Gastropoda; order Neogastropoda; family Conidae; genus Conus; species Conus ventricosus. The sequence continues at coordinate 1,977,044 of CM031622.1, forward strand.
TTAGCAATTGGTTTTAAAAAGTCAAGTGTTCTCAGATGCACCTTCTCCACTGCGTGCATTGAGCTCGCGGGGAGTCCCACAAAAAAGACAAATTTGAAAAAAAAAAGTCAAAGGTTGGGTTTTTGCGAAGTAGGTTCGTGCAATATTTTTTGCAAAAAGACCTTTTTTTTTTCTTAATAACTTTGAATGTTGTGCTTTTTTAGTAAATTGCCGGCATTTTTCATGTATGCTTTCCTTCAGACACAAGAAAGTCCACCGCCTTCATTTCCCTTGAAAGGGATCTCTTCCTTTAGCTGTTGCACAACAATCTTCCCCGGTCCAGGGCACCTAAAACCAGCACGCACACCTCCAATTTTGTACGGGGCCCATTCTGAAAAGATTTAAAAAAATTTTAAGATATTGGGTCAGGACCTTATTTTTTTCTTTTACGGGTTTTTACACCTACATTTTTCTCTGTCCATCAAAAAATGGCTACTTTTTTCATTTTGATACATGAAACAAGCGCGCACACATCATACACACCACACCACACACACACACCACACACACACACCACCCCACCAAACAAACCCACCCACCCCCCCTGTCCCTTTCCCTACAGCAAATCTCCATTTATAAAAAATAAAAAAAATAAAAAAAATAAAAAAATAATGTTATTAAAATAAATTTTTAGTTGAATATTTAACGTATAATTTCATTTGAAATAATCAATCAAGAACAAAAAAGGGGATGAGCAAAGATAATTATTTCAAAAAAAACATAAAGAGGAAGCACGCGAAAACTTAATATTTTTAAATCTGATTCACCACATTATAGCAAAGACTTTTAATTTTTTTTTTCTTATCAATGCAAAAAGACAAAGACACGGCCTATTATGCTCTGGCTGAGTGTTAAAATTATAAAGCAAAATAAGCAATGGGGAAGATTAAAAAAATACTTACCAAGCATTTTGATCGAAAGGGTCCCCAAAAAAAAAATGCCCTTTCAGGAAAAAATTTGGGGTGCTGTTACCGAATTGTTTTTGGCGCTCGTAAACAAAACGGTTGACTTTGGGGGGCTGTGAAAAGGGACGGTGCTGCTCGCGCAAAAACAAATATGACAAATACATTTTCAAAACCAAATTCGCGATTTTTCAAAACCGTCGGAAAATTAAATTTGGGAGACACGTTATGCGTATTTTTTCTATAATCCCTTTAAAAAAAAATTGGTACCTTTTGTTTTACCCCATTTTTTCTACGGTGTCATATTTACAGTTGATATCTTGCGCTCCCTTGTAGGGTCTGTTCCATGTTCTTCATGTTTGGGTTGTACTGGTCCCGACATAATACAATCCTCATTTTTTATCAACAAAGGGGGATTTTAGTTTTTTAGTAAATGGTTTGGGGAAAAGTCACGGTTACATCACAAAAAAAAGAAGTGAGGGTTTGCCCAGAAGTACAGGGGTTTATGGTTTGTACGTAAAAACTTGTTCATCGGCCCCTTGGGACTGAGTCAGTGCAGGCCTTTTTCAGACGTACCAAAACTACTTTTCTTTTTTTGATAAGTACTCTTTTTTCATCATTTTTGAATGTATATAATGACACTTGTGTGCCCTTCCCCGTTTCCCCAGGTCTCCTAAGGTCGGAGGTCATGGGAAGTTCGAGTCGGGGAGATTAGGTCATGGGGACAGAACATTTCTGATAGATCTTTTGTTGGCCAGACAGGCAGTAAGCAGATGCCCAAGTGAGACAACGTATCTTTCAATTTTTCAAACCTTTTACTCGCACCTCCCAACTCCCTCATGGAGGGGGCCATTTGGCATGGGGTCTTTTATGTCATGCCCTCCCCAAACATCCCCCATGGAGTGACCATTTGACATAGGGTCTTTTTTCATACCCCCCCAAACCCCTCATGGAGGGCCTTTGAGATGGGGTCTGAGCCATGCACCTCCCAAACATCCCTCATGGAGGACCATTTTTGGGTGGGGTCTAGCCCCGCACCTCCCCAAACTCCCTATGGAGTGGCCATTTGGCATGGGTCTTTATGTCAGCACCTCCCCCAAAAATCCCTCATGGGGTGGACCAATTTGACATGGGGTCTGAGCCATCACCCCCCCCAAAAATCCCTCATGGATGGACCCTTTTAGCATGGTGTCTTTTTGCTATGCAAACCCCCCAAACACCCTATGAGTGGCCTTTGACATGGGGTCGAGCCATGCACCCCCCAAAAACCCCCCTGATGGCCATTGAGCATGGGTCTGAGCCATGCACCCCCCAAACATCCCCATGGGGGTGGACCATTTGACATGGGGGCTGAGCCCTGCACGCCCCAGACATCCCTCATAGAGTGGACCATTTGAGCATGGTTCTTTTATGCTATGCACCTCCCCAAACTCCCTTGGGTGGACCCTTTGGATGGGGCTTTTATGCCCCTGGGCCTCCCTAACTCCTAGGATTGGGGAATTTTAGCATGGGGTCTTTTATGCAAACCCTCCCCAAAATCCTCATGGAGTGGACCATTTGAGCTGGGTTTTGATGCTATGCCCCTCCCCCAAACATCCTCGGGGGGGCCTTTGGCATGGGTCTTTGATGCTAAAACCCCCCCCAAACTCCCCCCATGGAGTGACCATTTGGCTGGGGGCTGACCATGCACCCCCAAAAAAACCCCCTGGGTGGGGCCCTTTGGCAGGTGTCTTTGAAGTATGCCCCCCCCCAACATCCCTCAGGGGGTGGGCCATTTGAGCATGGGGTCTTTGATGCCCTGGTCCCCAAAAAAATCCCCTGGAGTGGACCATTTTAGCATGGGGTCTTTGATCTATGCACCTCCCCAAAAAAACCCTCATGGGTGGGCCCTTTGAGCAGGGTCTTTGTCTATGCACCTCCCCCAAAATCCCTCATGGAGTGGACCATTTCATGGTGTCTTTTATGCTACCCCCCCCCCAAACATCCCAGGGGGGGTGGGCCCTTTGAGCAGGGGTCAAACCCTGCCCTCCCCAAAAACCCCCATGGGGGGGACCATTTGAGCATGGGGTCTGAGCCATCAGCCCCGACATCCCCATGGGTGGACCATTTTTGGGATGGGGGCTTTTATGCATCACCTCCCCAAAAATCCCCCATGGAGTGGACCCTTTTTAGCATGGGTCTTTTATGCCATGGACCTCCCCAACTCCCCCATGGGTGGGCCATTTGACTGGGGTCTTGATGCTTCACCTCCCCAAACACCCCTGGAGGACCATTGAGCATGGTTCTTTTTTGCAGCATTTCCCCCCAAACACCCCATGGGTGGACCATTTTTAGCATGGTGTCTTTGATGCTAGCCCCTCCCCAAACATCCCCCATGGAGTGGACCTTTTTCATGGGGTCTGAGCCATGCACCTCCCCAAAAACCCTCAGGGGGTGGCCCCTTTTAGCATGGGGTCTGGCCAGCACCTCCCCAAACTCCTCATGGGGTGGCCATTTAGCATGGGGGCGAGCCGCACGCCCCCCACATCCCCATGGGTGGGCCATTTTTAGCATGGGGGCTTTGAGTCATGGGACCTCCCCAAACACCTTCATGGAGTGGACCTTTGAGCATGGGGTCTGAGCCATCACCTCCCCAAAAATCCCCCATGGAGTGGACCCTTTTGGCAAGGGGGTTTTTTATGTATGCACCTCCCCAAAATCCCCATGGAGTGGGCCTTTAGCATGGGGGCTGAGCCCTGCACCTCCCAAAACTCCCCCATGGGGGGACCATTTGGCATGGGGTCTTTATGCCATGGACCTCCCCAAAAAAACCCTCAGGGGTGGCCCCTTTTAGCATGGGTCTTTGATGCCATGGACCTCCCCAAACACCCTCATGGGTGGACCTTTTTGAGCATGGGGGCTTTTATGCCATGGACCTCCCCCAAAATCCCCCATGGGTGGGACCATTCGAGCATGGGGGCTTTGATGCCCCGGACGGCAGTTTAGAAAGAGCGTCAGGAGGGACCATTTAAAGACTTAAGAATCTTTTGTATGGGGGTCAACGTGGGGTTCCAGTATCAGAGAAGAGTCAGCATAGTTATTAAAGAAGGTGGCTCAAACAGAACTAGTTTGACACAATGGTTAACTTAACAGACTTTTTGTGTTCAAAATAGTTAAAAGATGATGGGAGATCGTGATGTAAATAAAGGAATCTGATTTGAGCGGCTTATCTTAAAGGGGGGTTCCTCTGAGCCCCGGGTTTTAGATTCAGGCAGTTCACAATTAAAGATCTTGCAGCTGCAAAGATCTTAGAGAGTGGTATTATAATGGAGAATTAAAACTCTTTTTTTAAAAAAAATTCAGTTTCAAAGTTTTGTTGTTTTTTTCTCATTGCTTCATGGAATGAAGTTCTCATTGCTTCATGAAAGAAAGTTTGATATTTATTTATTTATGCAATAAAATTGATGTTATTTGTATGATTTTCAGACTGACACCATCCATACCTGTTTGTGAGGTGTGCAGATTGGTGTTTTGTTGAGATCTCATGAATTTGAATAACATTTGAAGTTTGTGAACACAGGGGCCCGGGTAGCTACAAGCATTCTGCAGCAGCGTGCCAATGATGTGAGAGCAAATGTTGTCAACTGGAAGTCTTACCTGCAGTAAGTGATTAGCTGCAGATCATCATGACTGTCCTGTGCATACACACGTGACGCAGTTTGATCAGTTGTCGTCATGTTCTAGTGTGTTGTTTTAACACATCACACTGTTGTGATTCTGGCCCGATGAAACTTTGGAATGTTGTTTGTCCCCCCCCCCCCCCCCCCCCCCCCCCACCATTGGGAATGAGGGTAGCAAGCATGGAAGGAAAGGTGGGAAACTGTTAGGATTCCAGAACTGTGACATTTGAACAAGGGAAAGAGAACTGAGAAATTGTCTGAACAAAATGACACCATGATTCTAAAGAGAAATGCATGTGCGGTCTGTTGATGCCAAACTTGCACTTTCATTCTGAAGTCTTCCTTCAGTAGTGTACTATGTTTCCTCTCATATTATTGTTGTCCAAAAAAATTATCAGTGTTGTGACTTGGTGTGTGTGTGTGTGTGCGTGTGTATCTGTGACCTCTTGCAGAAGTCTTGAAGCACTGGAATGCATTTGAAGAACATGTTCAGGAGGTGAAAGATAAGTCTGTCAACTGGAGGTCATACTTTCAGTGAGTCAGGATGTTTGGATTTTCTTTTTCTTCCCAGTGCATGGTGATTGCCTTTTGAGTTTGGCATCAAGACAGGACCAGCCCTAAGTCCTCCTACCTCCCCACCCCCCTCAGTTTCCCCCCCCCCCCCCCCACACCTTCCCCCTCTTCCCCCTGTCCCCACCCCCCCACCCCCCTTCCTCCCCCCTTCAGCATTGTTCCTGTCCACAGTTCAGACTGTCAGCTTGCTCTTTTCTTTACTGTATGTTGGTTTGCTGTCCCTGTGCTGCTCAGGGTTTTGGTTGATAAGGGTTTGGGGTTACTAGTCAACACAATGATGTCAGGTCTTGAAGGCTGCATTGTGACTGCTGATAACTGATAAGCACTCCAGTCCAAATCCCTCCGCCCTTCTTCCTCCCCTCATCCTCCACGTCCCCCACATGCTTGCAACAATGCAACCCTCCACCTCCTCCTGCCCCTTTCCTTCTGTCCCCACCCTGCCTGTCTCTCTTGCAAATGAAATTCAAGAATGTTTTGTATGGATTGCATAGACAGCCTTTTTACTTTTTTACCCTGTAACCTAAATTTTTTTTCTTACAATAACTATAGTGACAAAAATGTCTTTTTTTTTAAAAGAAAGGAGGAAAGAGAAGGGAATGCAAGGTCTGTGACTCAGTATGTGGGTTGCTGTCACAAACGTATGCTATTTTCTGTGACCTAAAGACAGAAATATGTGGCTGGCAAGAAAGATGTATCATTTAGTTAACAACAACACTGCAACTTTTAGTCGCTGACCTCAGATGAATAACAGAAATAGTTCATTGACGAAGAAAGGAGTAAGGTGTCGCTGGGAAGCATATTGGCTGGCTAAGGAACCATGCAAGAGTCAAATTCCTGTCATACCCGATTCATCAGTAAACCTTCATTTCATCAGCACTGGAAATAAATGAACAGCATTAGTTACCTCTTCTTTTTTATGTCAAGATGGCTCTTTAAATGGTTTAAAACGCGGAACACAAGAAACGTTATGGACAAACTATGCGTCCTTTTTTTTTTTTTTTTTTTTCCAAAGTCGAACGAGAAACCATAGGGTCCTGACAACACCAGCACCTTCTCAACCAGGATGAATAGAGAGAGGGAAAAAAAGCCCAAACAAAAGTATGAAAATCAAACTTGGTATCTGATTTACCAAGCCATCGGGTCATGAAGAAATGAAGAATGTTGATGACATGTTGATTTTAAGATTTATGAAACATTTACCAATGGGCACAAGAAACCAGTGTCATAGTTTCCTGTCATTCCCAGTCATTCCCTATGGTCGTGCACAAACAGATCGATTTGTTTGGATTTCACTGACAAATTTCCTGTTCCACAGAAAAAAAATCAGTGTATGATTTCTGAATTCATGTTTTTGGGAGTTGCGGGAGGGTTTTTTTGTTGTTGTTGTTGTTGTTTTGTTTTTTACTTTGATCTCCTAAAAGATGCAGTCACCCACTGATTGACCAAACAATAATAGCTTGAAAAAAGTAATTTATGGGGGAGAACAGGTGTAGGCGAACAACTTCTCCATCATTAAGGCAATGTCTTTGCAAATATCATCTTAAAAGAAAAAGGGGGGGAGGGGAGAGAGAGAAAGAAAAATGGGAATGGAAAAGAAGACATTAGAACATAAATATAATAAAGTTCTTTATTAGCAGCACATGGGGGCCATAGGCCATTATAGTCTGTCTTGATGGCAGAACCATTCAAATCGCTTACACAGAGGCCTCTGATCCAGTCAGTGGGACCCAGCTGCTTATGTTGGTCATTCCTTGGCATCAAAAGGAGATACATCATCTAAAATTTTGTAGTTTGTATGTGTTATAGTACACACAGGACATAATGAAGGTAATGAGACAAAAGAAGAAGAAATCAACTTATCTAAGACACAAGAGTAAAAACTGTAATGTTTTCTTTTCACTCCAAAGTTGTTTTCTGCATTTCATCTTTATAAATGTTTCATTTCTGAAAATAAAAGTTATGGCCCTGTCCACCCTCCCTCCCTCCTTTCTTTCACACTCCCCCCTTTCCCAAGACCAGATGTGTTATTACGGACATGCACAAGCTTTTTATTTATTTATTTATTTTCCTTAAATGGGAATGCTGGTTTCCCCCAAAGAATGGGCTCCAGTGTGGTTTTTGTGTAACACTACTTTTGAGTTTTGTTTTTTTAGGTTTTGTGGAAAGGATCAGTGTGAAATGATTGTTTAGCACATATACTGGACCACGTCCAACTCTGGCAAGCTATAACCAGTTTGCTAGCTTTGTTTGATCAGATTTTGGTAAGCCACAGGAAGGAAAACAACGCATGATGAAGGGTTTCATAATAGAAAAAGTTACAGACAAGACAGAGGAAATTTCTGAAGAATCTTGTGCTGGTAGCATTTCACCGCAGATCAAAGGGAGTGAAGATGGCTCAGCACTTGGGTCTGAAGTGTAAGATACTGTATGGGTCATCTTTACCCTGTGGTAGACATGAAAATCTGACTAAACGGAGCTTTCATACCGGCCGTAGCTCGCAAGAGTTTGACAGGGTGTGTATTGTTTGCCAGACAGCATGTATAAGGCAAAAAAAGCACCGTTTCACTTCATTTGCTTGTTTATTTGTATGTCTTTTTTCTGCGCTGTTTTGTTCTACACTATTAACAATGAAGTATGTTGCACGGTCAGGGGTGTTTGTTTTTCAAGGTATGCCTCGGTTTGTTTCAAAACGGTTTTGTAAATCCTTTGGATAATAAACTGCCTGTTTCTTTAATGCTATGTGCGACAGCAGAGGGGTTTTTTCCCCTCCGTGTGTATCACTTTTTCTTCAACATACATCTAAGTGATGCTGGTGCATGTGTGTATGACCAGTGCACTATTCTGCTTCTGTGTGTTTCTGTTGCCCACCACCACTGACCACCTCTTCTCCTCTCTCTCTCTCTCTCTCTCTCTCTCTCTCTCTTCTCTCTCCTCTCTCTCTCTCTCTCTCTCTCTTTAGTGATTCGATAACTTGTGATAAGAAAATAATCGGCCTGTTATAGCATGATTAAAATCATTTGAGTTTGTGACATTAGAGAGTTTGTTCTATTACATTTACGGCTTTTAAACTCTTGTCAAGCTCCTCCTAAAGTACAATATAGGTGGTTCTTGTTTCAGCCCATTTCATACTATGTATAGCAATCGTGGTACAAATGTACACGACACTTGCTTTCTGAGGGCCGTTTATACTTTTTTCAAATGACGAAGGTCCCTGCCTCAGGCTTGCAAAACTGAACTGCTTGCTGCGTGTGTTTGGTTAACATCGAGTGAACATTCACCCAGAGGTGGATGTTCTGACTGATGTGTAAGGCTTCAACATAACATGTTAGAAGTGACTCAGATATCCACTGCACGTACAAGGAAATGTTGAGCAAACTTTGAATAAGTGAACAGGATTTGTCATGAACCTTGATCAAGCACTTGAGCAGCTTCAGACTTTAGGTTTAGATGATGACATGGACTTTGACGATCATTACAGTAGTTCCGGTGATGGAAATGGATGGTAAAGCACACAGTCACTAGAGATTGTTTCCAGTGGTACATGTGGAAGTGTAATGATGTGGGAGGAAGGCATGGTTTGAAACACAGAGCGTCTTGATGAAGAATGAGCAATGATTGGAAATGAACACAAATGACTTTCTGTGGTTTTAAGACAATAGATTGACTGCAGGATTTGTTTTGCTTTTAACCTCTGCGGCACCATACACACTGTCAGGCCTGCAGTAAGAGCTGCTGAATGGCCGGACCCCCACACATCACCCCACACCCTAGATGTCTTTGATCTGATTTTGATGATCAAAGTGTAATAACCTTACCTTTAAATCTTGTGTTTTACTGATCCAGTGTTTTCTAACAGCTTTTCTGCATCTCTAGGAGTATTTCTATGGTTTTAAGGATTGCCAAGCCTTTTAGCTGACTGCATTTATCGCTCTGGAGGTAAAAAGTCATGACTAATTTCACTTCATAAAGAAATGAAGAAGTACTACTGTAAGTCACTTAGAATTTTACGTTTTGATGGAAGGGTACAAGATGTTAGCATTTGTATATTTCAAATGTCTGGGTTGTTGTTGCCATACCCTGGCTAAACACCAGGGTGTGTGTGACAGTCCACCACTCTGTGCCAACTGTGGAGGCAAGCACCCATCGTCATCAAAGACCTGCCCAAATGGTTGAAGGAAAAGGAAATTCAGAGAATAAAGACTGAACAGAGAATCCCGTTTTTTGAGGCGAAAAAGATTGTAATGAAAAAAACCCAAAATGCTGGGCTCCGTTTGCAGCCGCATGGAAACCCAAACGACAGTCAGCAGGGCGGCAACGGTCGAACCTTTTTTGCGAGAGGGGCCCAGGAACCCATCGTACCTCAGGCAGAAATGCACCACGAGCCCCCAGCATCATCGCCTTCAAAATACCTCGGTCTTAAAAACCTACTCCTTCCCCCAAACCATTGGGGGGAAAAAGATCAACAGGCCCTTCGGGGCGGCAAAAAGAAAGTTATTGAACTACAGACAAGCCCACCCCCTAAAAACCCTCCAAAGGGCCCCCGCAGCTTTCAACAAGGGGCGGTGTGTTGGAGTTAAGAAAAAAATCGCCCCCAAAAAGAAAGCACCTAAATTTTAACAGACGAAAAAAAAGCGGGAGAAACACCAACAAATTTGCAGCTCTCCGATCGGGAGTTTTTGCAGGAAAAAAAGGAAAACTTGCTGGTAAATTTAAAACAAGATTTTTCGTCCCGCCCCCGGATAAAAATACCTTTGGGAAACCTGGCCAAAATTTAAAAATTTTTTGGAGGCAGCTTCTGGTCAAACTAGGAAACCTTCCGCGGCCTTCAGGAAACAAAAATTTCAAAGCCAGAAGCCCTTTCACTTTTCTGGCTTAATTTAAAAACCCAAACCTCTCAACCACCACTTTGGGGACTGTCTGGTGTGTTGCCCTTTTTTTACAAAACTTTGCTTTTTTATCCTGTCCCTGACTACCTCCCTTCGGGCTGTAGCGCAGAGCCCTCTCCCAAGACTGTCACAATCTCTCACTGTATCCCCACCTCTGCCCGTTTGCGTCAGGCCCTTGTCAGTCTGAGGGAAAAATTTCCTGATTTTTTTTGCGTTGGTGACTTAAGGGCAAAATCCTCTTTGGGTAGTTCAGTTCATTCCAGAGGTCTGCTTTTTGAGATTCCTTTCTGAAATTTGATTTGTGTTGTCTGAACGAGGGAGCTCCAACTTACCTCCCTCTTCCACGGGTTCATTTTCGGTTTAATTTGTCGATTTGTGCCCCCTCCTGCCCGGACTATGAGGGGTCGTCCAGAAATCTGCAGGGAAGTGACCATTTCCCCGCCTTCTAAAACCCGAAATAATGAACACGTACTGTCTCTCACATTCAATTAAAGAAAGCAAAAAGGGATCTTTTTTTCAACCATATTTCAAAGAATTCCCAAGACACTGTTTTTCCAAGCCAGACCCACAGAATCTCTGACAACCGTGATAACTGGCAAAACCGTATCCAGTGTTTCCGACAAACCCCAAATCCCAAAAACCCCCCTGGTTCATTAGACTGCCAAAAAAATTAAAAATTTCGCAAAGGGGCTCACGGGGGGAAACCCAAACGACCTTCGGGCCCCAACCTAAGCCCATCAGAAACTCCGTGCGAAATCGAGACACCTTTCAAACTAAAACGTGGGCCCTGGGAAACTTTGCCCAGGCGACATCAAAAAACTTCCAAGAAAAAAAAAAGGGGGAACACATTAAAAAACAAAGGGAAAAACCCCAAACCCCCCATTCATCACTTGAAACTTGCTGATGCCTGATCATACAAACGCGTTCCCAACTGTTGCCTCCCCCATCCAACAAACCCCTCATTTTAAAATAATCTGCAGCTTTTTTAAAAAAAAGGGTTTGGGAGAAATTTTCATACAATTAAATCAACAACTCAAAACCAAAAATTTTCCCTTTTTAAATCGTTGAACTCAAAAGCTTTACAAACCTCATGATTCTGCCCGGGTCGGAGACATCATTATCATTGTGAAAATTTCCCAGAAAGCTGTTCCAGACTCTTCTCCAAGTCTAAAACCATATTGGACCAAGGGTCTTTCCGCCCCCGGCGGAAAGCCCTGATCTTCCCATTCCAAAGCCGGGAAAAAGGACCTACCAACCCTTCCCAAATATCGCCCAATCGCTCTGACCAGCTGCCCTGTAAGTGATGGAAAAAAATGGTCAACTCCCCCCTCATGGGAAGCTAAAACCCATGGGCTTTTGGCCCTGAAAAGTGCGGTTTTTCCCGGAAGCACCACTCGACGGTTGACCATTTATCCGTCTGGGGAAACCACCTCCAATGCCTTTCTTTAAAAAGCAACTTGGTCGCATCTTTTTTGACCTCGAAAAGGCGTACGCCTAGGAAAACAGGGGTCCTCAGGCGCACGACTTGGGTTTTCGGGGTCACCTCCCCTGTTCATTCAAAACTTTTAAACCGTCGACATTCCCGGTGCGGTTGGCACCAACTCTTGACATCCAGGGGAGGGGTTTTTGGGGTTTCCTCAGGGGAGCTCCTTTTTTTCCCCCCCTTTTCCATTAAAATAAAGCATTGCCAATCGGTAAGACTGGCACGATCTTTTTCTCTTTTGTGACTTTGCCTGTATCTTGGGGCTTCTTTCTAAAGTTACAGCGCATCCAACTTTGCTCAACAAACCAACGTGGGGGCCCAGGAAAAGGGTTTTCCTTCTCCCGCACCAAAACTCGTCAATTTTTCCACAAATTTTTGCGATTTTTTGATACCTGAAATGTTTGACAAATCCACCACCGTTTTAAAAAAGCCAAATTCCGGGGGTTATTTTTGACAAAAACTCAAATTTCCGCCCACAAAAACCCAAAAATCTTTCCCAAAAACTCTAATATTTTGCGGTCTAGCACACACCGCGGGGGTGATAAGAAAAATTTGCTGCACCCCTCAGAGCCTTTGGCCGTTCCCAAATTTTGGGTATGGTTGTGCTGTGTACGGGCCCGCAAGACCCTCTTACCCAAACTTTGGACCCTATCACCATCAAGGGCTTGTCTCTTCTTGGGGCATCCGCCCACCCCGTGTCAGCCTTTCGCAGAGGCAGGGAACCCCCGTCCCCCCCAGCTGAAAATTCTCTAAAATTTTTATATCGACTTTCTCGAACGCAGCCGCCTATGCGTTCCCCCCCCCTTTTACCCCTTTCAAAAAAAATTCGAAACCAACCCAAATTTTTCCGCCGTTTGGGGCTTCGATGCACCCCACGGCGAATGCAGGGGCTAGACCCAGGTGTAGTATTGATTTTTCCAAATTTTTCCCGGGTCAAACCCCGTGGACCCCCTTTTTCACCCAGAGAATTTTTGATTTTCAGCTTTTCGCAAAGAGTTACCAGCTCCTGGCGTACAAGCTTTGTTCTGAGCTCTGTTCCAAATTCCCCCCCTATCAAAAAGTTTTTTATGACTTCCAAACTGAAGAGGAGGGCCCGTGCAGCCTACTGCCCGGCTCCTTCTCAGAACTGTTTTGGGAAAATATCCTTCCAGCTTCGTCTATTCTGCTGAACTACGCCTTGGTTTTTGGGTTTGAAGATAATCCCTTCTTCAAAGAGGGACTTTCGGTTCTTCGGATTCGCTTCAGCTTTGGGGGCCATATGGGCCCCAAAACCCTTTAGCCCGAATTTTACTTTTTTTTTAACTTTTACAAGTTGAAGGCGGACGGTTTCAACATTACTCTTGCTTTGGGTTCCTGGGGCAGTTGGCATTGGCGGAACAATGGTTTATCGTTTAGCCAAGAACGCCCCCAAGAGAAAACTGTCCAACACTTTTTCCCCCGCTCAATGTAAACCCAAATTAAAGTTATGTGAGAGACCTCTGGCAGGGGGATTGGGAAAACACAGGGCGAGTAAAAACTTTTCAGATCCTCCCCAAACCCTTAAGGAAATTCCCCCCATCCACGTCGGGAGGGCGAAAGAGGAAAAAGGTTTTTGGGGTAAACCCGGCCATTCTATTTTACCCATGTTTTTCCCTTTTTAAAAAGTGAAAGAAGCTCCGTGGTGCATTTTCCCTGTCTTGGGCCCCCTCACAATGAAAAAGTCTTTTAGAGTTTGGACTTTCACGATGTGGACCAAACATTTTACAGCGGAGTCCATGAAGATCCTTTAGGGGGGCCCCGTTGGACCTTGAGGGAAGTTAACATTTTTCATCTGATTAAAAATTTTTTCGGAAGAAAAATTTTTTTAAAAAATTTCGGGGGCTTTCTAGACGATGTCATTTAACGGAAAGTATGAAAGGTTTTTTTTTTTTTTTGTTTTTTTTTAGCGGGTGATTGATTTTAACGTGGTGACAGCCCTGATTGGCCCTTTTCGGGCGGCTGGGCTATAAGAACATTATCTTATTCCCTGCAAAAAAACTCCCGGGTCATCCAAAAAGCGAGTACTTTAACCTAAAAGGACAAAAGCTCACTGGGGAAGAACTATGGTGACCGTTTTTTGATTACCCCCCCCAGGGCAGCCCCACACCGACTTCGGAGGATTTGGGAATGATGGGGTTATGTTTTGGGCTTGTCACAACGAAAACAATCCCGCTTAACTATGCAGAGTACAAAATTTTTATGTACCTTTGGGTTCTAGCCCAGCAATTGGCCTGGCCAGCTTAAGTCAAGGCGGTCGGGGTTTTGGGTTTTTCATTTAAGATTTTAAAAAAGGTTCATACAAATCCCCCGTTGATGAGAAATGTCAGAGAAAAAACCATCATTGGGAGCAAATCAGATTGACCCACATGCTAAATATTTGTTTATCCGCCCTTTTCCTGGTTTTTAGATGCTGTGCTTTATGTTCCAGGTGCACCCCCTTTTTTTCACTTCTGAGCAATCATATGAAAACAGTGGGGATGGGTTTATGAAAGTTCGTTCAGTTCCACAGCAATTTCTTTTTTTGTGTAGTGAATTTGGGAACTATCTTCAATTTGAATTATTTCTGTCAGTACATGTTTTGAGGAAATTCAGTCTGTTATGTTTATGCTGTCAGGTTTCTCTCATAAATACTGTGGATAAGTTTGGAGTGTTAGAACAAAATAGCAAGTTCAGTTGTTGCACAAACTGGGAAGATTCGCATGAAATGATATTTTCAGTTGCTGTAGAAATCCAGAATGTCTGAACAAACTTTCCTGATTTTTTTTTTCAGGAGAAGGACAAACACTTTTGCTGAAGATAGAATGTTTTGTTTGACATTAAATGTTAAGATTCAGTAGCATCTTACTGAGCTTGTATGTGTCAGTCAGTGGTTATTTTCAGCTTTTTTTTCAGTTTTATTTCCATCATACCCGAACAG
>CM031622.1:1996520-2046520 GCA_018398815.1 Conus ventricosus
CTGCATTTGGCAACATACAAACAGTTGAAACGTAACAGTAGCGGACATAAGGTCTGTAGCAAGTCAAAGCGCGTTTTTGTTTCTCTGTAAACAGTTTTGTCCTTCCAGTTGCAGAAATATGTTTATTAATGTGTTCATAATACAACCAACTTTGATATTACGATAAGAATCCACATGTTTGTGCACAGTTTGAATGTTTAATGTTAATGCACATATGTGGATTTCTGATGGGATTCATTAAGATATTCTACTTTCAGTTCTGCATACAGAAGTATTCATGTGTTATGTTGTTGCAGTTTGCTGCCATTTTCCGTAACCTGATAGACAAGATTGCCAAGGATCAAACACTGCAGTACATTCTGACAATGCTAGACGATGCCCTTCAGGTGACTTGTGTTCTTTCTTTCTCTGATTCTTTTGCATGTGTGCATATGTGTGGATGAGGTGTTTGAGTGCATACAGTATGTGTATATGTTGTCTGTATGCCTGTGTTATGTATTTTTCTATCTGTGTCATTCCCAACACACGCACACACACACACACACACACACACACACACACACACACACACACACACACACACAACTCTGTTGCCCTTTGCGCTTAGGTTTCTTGTTATCTCCCTTTTCCTCCATTCTCTCTCTCTCTCTCTCTCTCTCTCTCTCTCTCTCTCTCTCTCTCTCTCTCTCTCTCTCTCTTCCCCCCCCCCCCCTCTCACCCCTTTATCTGTATTTCATTTGCCAAACCCAGATTGTGTTATCATCTTCATGAGTTATTTGTTCAATTTGATTCTTCAAGAAACATTTGAACTGTGTGTGTGTGTGTGTGTGTGTGTGTGATACTCTGTTGTGTCCATTGATATAGATATGGCACTGAACAACATAGCCTGACCATACACATTAATTCTGCACACAAGTAAAATCCCAACAAATTTCAGAAGAGAAGGCCACTTTAACAGTTGGTGTGGATGATACATATATGCATTGCACGTATCCTCTGTGTAAAATTGAAAGGATGAGTTGAAAAATTGAGTAACTGATATTCGATGAATGAGGCAGGAAACAGGTGAGTGTAAGGCCAGCAGACAGCACTTCAGTCAGCTCTACCAGTGAGCAGCACATTGTGTAAACAGGAGTGTGGATTGTAGCAGGCAGCACTCCAGTCAGCTCTACCAATGAGCAGCACATTGTGTAATCAGGAGTGTGGATTGTAGCAGGCAGCACTCCAGTCAGCTCTACCAATGAGCAGCACATTGTGTAAACAGGAGTGTGGATTGTAGCAGGCAGCACTCCAGTCAGCTCTACCAATGAGCAGCACATTGTGTAAACAGGAGTGTGGATTGTAGCAGGCAGCACTTCAGTCAGCTCTACCAATGAGCAGCACATTGTGTAAACAGGAGTGTGGATTGTAGCAGGCAGCACTTCAGTCAGCTCTACCAATGAGCAGCACATTGTGTAAACAGGAGTGTGGATTGTAGCAGGCAGCACTCCAGTCAGCTCTACCAATGAGCAGCACATTGTGTAAACAGGAGTGTGGATTGTAGCAGGCAGCACTCCAGTCAGCTCTACCAATGAGCAGCACATTGTGTAAACAGGAGTGTGGATTGTGAAGCACTCCGACCTTGGTCGCGAACCGAGGATAGGTGCTGGTTAAGTAGTTGTTGTTGTCATACCCTGGCTAAAAGACTCCAGGGATCATCAGAACAGCCGAAGTACTTAAAACACTGTGGTAAAATGCATCAGCTGGGGTTGAGAACATCACGTGTGTGACTGTTTTTGATTACCCCGCCATGTGGGCAGCCACACTCCGACTTCGGAGGATTTTGGTGACTGTTGTAGTTGTTGCTGTTGTCATACCCAGGCTAAAAGACTCCAGGGATCATCCGAACAGCCGAAGTACTTGAACACTATGGTACAGATGCATCAGCTAGGGATGAGAACATTACATGTGTGACCGTTTTTGATTACCCCACCACGTGGGCAGCCACACTCCGACTTTGGGGGAATTGATAATGTTATGCTAGGAGCTTGTCACAACTGAAGATGATCCCTGCATAACTATGCAGAGCATAACAACATTTTGATGTAGCCTTGGTGTTCTAGTCTATGTCAATTGGCCTGACACAGCCATAAACCAAGGCGGGCTGGTAGTGTAAAATCAAACAATCAATCAAAAATTGTACTGGAATGACTCTTCATCTATCTTTTTCCTCTCCAGGAGGACCACACCCGTGTGGACATCTTCAAAGAGTATGCCAAGAAGCGAAAAGAGTCCGTGTGGCAGCCTTTCTTCCTGCTGCTGGAGCGAAGTGACATGTTCATCGTCCATCAGGTATTTGCTTTTTTTTTTTTTTTTAATCTTATTGTTTTCTTTTTGTTTTGTTTCTTTTCTCCAGTACCTTTCCAGGAAATGAAAAGAGAGATAACTTGGTCACTATAATGGCCTTGCCTTGAGGGTCAGGTGAAGATCTTGTTATCCTTACCAGACTAATATGTTCTTCATGATAGGGACCGGACCCCTGCTGCCATCTGCACATGTGAGTGACAGTAAGTATGTACATCTGCACATGTGAGTCCCATTAAGTATGTACATCTGCACATGTGAGTCACAGTAAGTATGTACATCTGCACATGTGAGTCACAGTAAGTATGTACATCTGCACATGTGAGTCCCATTAAGTATGTACATCTGCACATGTGAGTCACAGTATGTACATCTGCACATGTGAGTGACAGTATGTACATCTGCACACGTGAGTCACAGTAAATATACACATCTGCACATGTGAATCACAGTAAGTATATACATCTGCACATGTGAGTCACAGTAAGTATGTACATCTGCACATGTGAGTTACAGTGGATAGCCATTAGGTTTATATTAAACCTACCTTTTAGAGAAACAAAAATTCATAAAGTGCTATCATCACAAAGCTGGACACTTTCACAAACAAGATCAGAGAAGTGACAATTGTGAACATGCCTTCATCTAGTTAAAACATATCCTCAGAACTTATGCAATTCCTAGGGAGGGAGGTGTTTAAAAGATTGTTTTTTTTTTTCTATTTGGTGCATTGCAGTTCTCTTCCTCCATGCTATACCTTCCCCACCCCTAAAGAGGAGCAGGTGCTTATCTCCAGCTGGATGACCTGACTTGGTGTGCTCAAGCAAACCACGGGTCTCACAACAGGCTTCTTTGTGCTTAACCTCAGCTTTTTCATGGGCAGCCTCCAAAGGGTTAAAGTTAGCATTTTAAATGCCAAAAGGGAGCTAATTGATTTAAGGAAAAGGGTTTTATGGATACATGGGAATAACCGCACAGTGAATATGGCAGGTCATGTATTCTGGGGGGGGGGTATTATATGTCTATCACCTATTGCACCGTGTCCTGCAGTAAAGACATGCAGTCAGTTCAGCAAGACGCTGTTCACATTCAGGACTGTCCCTGCAGTCGCACAAACCCGACTCGGCTGAATCAACTTTAACTTCCTTTTGTACTTACTGTTCATGTTGTGCATGTTTGCTTGTTTGGAAAGAGAAATTTCTGACTTTCAGTCCAGTCGCATCATCGCCAAAATTGCCTGCTGGAGTAAAGAGCCCATGGACCGGAGAAGCCTGCAGAGCTACCTGATATGGCTGAAAGAGCAGCTCAAACACCCAGTAAGTTACTGAGAAAGAATCACTGAACACTGTATGTTATGTACAACACACACAAAAAAAGCTCATACACCCAGTGAGTTACTGAGAAAGAATCAATGAGATACTGTATGTTATGTACAAAAAATGAAAAGAAAAAAACAGCTCAAACACCCAGTGAGTTACTGAGAAAGAATCACTGAGTCACTGTGTATGTTATATACCAAAAAAAACCCAAAAAAAACAGCTCAAACACCCAGTAAGTTACTGAGAAGAATCACTGAGACACTGTATGTTATGTACAAAAAAACAACAACAAAAAGCAGCTGAAATATCCAGTAAGTTACTGAGAAAGAATCAATAAAACGTTGTGTTTGTTAGGTACCAAAAAAAAAAAAACACCAGAAATTCCTTGTAAATTACGTTTTAAAAAAATGGCTGAAATGTCCTTTTAGTTACATAGAAGTACAGCTTACACATCCACTAAGATACAGTGAAAAAGCCTGTATGCTGTCCTTGTAGTTGCATGGAGGTACAGCTTACACACCCACTAAGATAACGATGAAAAATCTGCATGCTGCCAAAAAAAGAACAGCCAAAATGCAATATAAATTACATTGAGAAAACACCTGAAAATCCTGTGTTGAGAAAAAAAAAACCAAAAAAAAAACAGATGAAATCTTCTAAGTTATGTAGGAAGAACCATGGAAACTCCCAATAAGTTGCATAGAAAGAACAGCTGAAACATCTTAAGAGTTACACACAAAGAACAGCTGAAACATCTTAAGAGTTACACACAAAGAACAGCTGAAACATCTTAAGAGTTACACACAAAGAACAGCTGAAACATCTTTAGAGTTACACACAAAGAACAGCTGAAACCGATGTACAAAAAAATGAGGTATAGTAAATCATTTAAGATTTTTTTTTTCCCTACAGGAAGCCATATTGCAAACTTGGCCCTCATTAAACGCAAACATGGAGACATGTATTAATACTCACATCGTTTGTCAGCACATCAGCAGAATTTAATTCTTGAACAAGGATATTTCACTTTTTGATATAAATGTGATATCATGTGTCAGCCATTACATTACGTTCATCTATTTTTGTCACACTCACAAACTGTTGTGAGCACTTTTATTCAATTATGAACTTGCTTTTTAGTTAAACAAACGCGCACTCACAATATCGAGAGCGCGTGCGCACACACTCGCACACATCCTTACTCGGTCTGCTTGTCTGTCTGTCTGTCTGTCCATCTGTCTGTCTGTCTGACTGTCCGTCTCTCTCTCTCTCCTCTCTCTCTCCTCTCTCTCTCTCTCTCTCTCTCTCTCTCTCTCTCTCTCTGTGGTGACAGCCCTGATGTGGCCCTTTGCGGTCGGCTGGGCTATAAGCAACATTATCTTATCTTATCTTATCTCTCTCTCTTCTCTCTCTCTTTCTGTCTCCTCTATGTCTCTCTCTCTTGCTCTCTCCCCTCCCTCCCTCCCTCACCCTGTGTGTGTGTGTGTGTGTCTCTCTCTCTCTTTCTGTCTCTGCCTGTCTCTCTCTCTCTCTCTTTCTCCCTCTCCCGCTCCCTCTTTCCCTCACCCTGTGCGCGTGCACACTTACTTTGATAAACCATTAGTCCCCCTGAGTCAGTCTACACACATTGCTAGAACATGTTCATCATGTGCCATTGAGTGCCATCATGATGATTTACGTTTAATGAAACATTTGTGGTATGTGACAAATGTGTAATGAATTTTATAACCATATTGTAAACATGATCATGGCATAGGCATGTTAGACACACGTAAATATTCATGTTCAGAAACAAAAACTGAATAGATCCCACAGGCAAATCATAGGGATATTAGCCCTTACACTGGTTATTTAACAACGTACTATTAAGTATGTTGTCTGGTGAATTTCCAGAAGGAAAGTTTTAAAAGAATAGTTACGTTTGTATGATATGCATAACTTTTCAACGGTTAGTATTTGAACATGACATGCAGAATAAAAATTGTTAGTAATTGAATAAAGAATAATATAAAACAGAACTGGGTGCTTGTGAGTGTTTGATTAGGTGCTGACCTGTCCAGAATGTGAAAATAACAGGTGAAAACAGGTGGCACATCCTGCTTGTCATTCTCACGGGCTTGTTCACAAATAATCCAGTCTATGGTGTTCCACACTGTCCAGAAATAAGTCATAGCCTTCTTCAAAGGAAAGTCAGTGTGGATTATAACTGTCTTTCATGCAGGTAATTCAGGTAAGAATGAATAAGGTACAGTTCAGTTTTCACACTGAAATCGTGTGCTGCTAACACAAAAAAAAAACAAAAATGGTCACTATCAACAAATGTAATAGTCAGCCCACACGGTCGTCATTTATGTTTGAAAGGTTTAGGATCATCTGGAAGCGCTACACTGAGTTTTTCTTCCCCACTGAATAGCATCTTGAGATTCCCCTCACCCTTAGGCACTCGTCCAGTCACTGTCTGTGTCGATCTCAAAATCACGATTGCATGGTGCTTGATCTAAATCAAAACTATCACCCATCACACCCAGTTCATTCAAAATGTCCATAACTTCTTCTTCACCTGCTTTTTCCACTAGAAATTCAGCAAAAACATCTTTAAACAAGTTCCTAATTCTATCATGTTCTGCTTCGGGCGCTGCCATTTTTGTTCGCCAGACGAGTCGAGTCGAACTATGCATTACAAGCTGCTACTAACCATAATCTAAGCTAAAACATTGAAAATCCATGTTCCGGGGCTGGCTCAGTCACTCATGCAAATTAGTTTGTCACTGAGCCATAGTTTCGTATCTGCGTGTGTCTGTGAAACTAGGCTCGCAAGGCTCACCCTACAGCGCGACTTTTGTCGTGACAACCAGTGACGGCCATGACGTAATGGCGCGACATTTGTCGCGACAACCAGCGTAAGGGTTAGGGTGGGTTTTTTTTCTTGTTTTGTTTTGATGTATGTGCATACTATATCATGTGTGATTATGCGCTGGTTGCTGTTTACATGCTCACAAATTAATGTTTATTGTTCTCTGATGCACGCGTGCGCAGGCGCCTGCACACACTGTTCAGACACAAGCGCTCGCGTTCTCTCTCTCTCTCTCTCTCTCTCTCTCTCTCTCTCTGTCTCTGTCTCTCTATATGATATAACCTTTGCACGCATTTAATATTTTTGCATATTAAGACTGTTGCTGTTCTCTTTTGTTCGTGTGTTTTCCTTCCTGTACACATATACTGGCAAACAGGTGCATGTGCCTTTAAGTGTTATGATAATGATGTACAAAAAATAAGCATGCTTGTGACGTATAGTAAGTGCATATTAAGCTTCTTCATCACATTTTGAAAATAATGGTCCTGCAAAATAGAGATTTGTGGGCGTGTGCAAGTACCCAATCGCATTCTTTTGTGAGTACACTCATAGAGGCAAACCAATGGTATGCCAGGTGTTTTTGTGTTTTTTTTGTAATTTTTTTATGTTTACGTAGTACCAAGCTTTACTAATTTTGACATGCTTGTAAATTGTACCCTAAATTGACCGTGCCTTTTTTTTTTTTTCTAATGAGTTTTTAACGTGTGCTCGAGCATTTTTCACCTGTGTTTTGTTTTGATTTTGAGACTGGAGAATATTGAGGCTGGTGTGGGGCAGTTGAACGGAGAAAGAAGGAAATTCAAAGAAATATTCGGTCAGCCTGTCTCCGAAGTGGACCATCTTCTTTCGCTGTGCTAGATATAAAAAAAAAAAAAAAGGCCCACACTGGGGTTTTTTGCTTTTTTTTCGTTTCCCCTCCCCCATCCTCTTTTCCGTTTTTCCCCTCTTCCCCACTCTCGGCCGCCCCCCCCCCCCCCCCCTCCTCTCGCCTCACCACCCCCTTTGTCCCCCCCCCCCCCCCCCCCCCCCCCCCCCCCCATGTCACTTCTACAGAAGATTGGAAAACAATTACTCTGAAACATTTGATTTATTTCCATCAATTTCATTATTGTTTGGGAAATGAGTATGATTGATTTGTATACACAAATGTGTGAGATTCTGGCATATCAGGGACAGAAGATCACTTAAGTTATAAATTTCTTTTCTGGATCAAAGTCTTATTAGAGAAAATAATCCAGAGAGTGGATTGGCGATTTTTTTGTCACTTAGATATTCGACGAAAATCTCACTCATATCAGTTCCCTTTTCTTATGTTTACATAGACACGTACTCTACATATACGTTCCACACAGACACACGAACGTGGACGGACGGGCAGACGGACATGCAGGAGGACGCAGGAGCACCTGCGTGTGCACGTGCTCACATTCACACATTTATGCCCCACCCTCCCCCGTGCGCGCACATACTCTTTCTCTCTCTCTCTCTCTCTCTCTCTCTCTCTCTTATATCGCTGCACGGGCATGTGCCTTTTTCTTCAAAATACCTCCATCAAGGCTAGGGTGGGTTGAGAGGAGGAGTCGGCTGCTTTATTTAGATGGGGACGAGGGTCAGAGGGTGTTTTTTTTTTTTTTTTTTGAGGATGTGGAGGTGACTGCTTGAAAGACTTTCCAGCGATGTATTTTGCTTGATGTTGCGCAAGTGAGCACCACATTTGATGACGGTGTTTTGAATTTAAAATAAGTAAAGTGTACAAACATCTCAACGGAAATTAGTTGTTCATCTCTATGACCTTTATAGGCAAGGACTTCTTAATCATAAATGTTTACGGCCCAAATAGAGACAACCCAGAATTCTATCAAGAAATTGAAGAACACATTGAGGAATTAAGGAAGCCACATCAGATAATGGCAGGTGATTGGAATTAAGTATTGAACCCAAATGTTGACTATGATAATTGTAAACATACAGACAATCCAAGGGCAAGTGAAACTGTTAGTGATATGATGGCCAACCTGGATGTGATCATTGTTTAAGGATGATGTGTTCAGTATTAGGCATTCTTGATATGCATAAGTTTGTTTATGTGTATGTGCCTTTTTTTTTTTAAAGTCTCATTTCAAAATGCAAAACAGCGGTACAGAGAGAGACTTGTTTCAGGTGAATGAATACCACAGCACAGTGGCCCGGTGTCTACAGATGATGGTGAGGATTGACAGTTATCGCCAGGTGTTTGTGGACGTCGACGGCATTGCAGTGTGAGTCCTGTGTTTGCTGTACTTGGCTCAACCTTGTCCTTGGTGTCTTGTGGCTCCATATAGAAGGACTCAGTATCTTTCCATATTATATTGTTTTATTGTCAAATTTATGTATTGGAACAATGCTGAAATACATGCTAACGTCTTTGCATTCAGAGGATATTTCTGATCACAGTGATTTTTTTTAATTGCTTGTTTGATTTGACAACATGCAGACACAGTCCACTCCCAGTATACTGACTACTTAGGGGAAAAAAAAGGAGGTGGGGGTAGGCAACTTGAGGTTTTACAGGAAAATTGTAACTTTTTGCGGATGTCATCTCTCGTCTCAAGCATCAGATTAAAAATGTTCTTGAAAATGGCTATTTTCCGGTGCTGATGAGTTGTGGTGTAAGCAGTGTGCAAGTTGCTGTGTGTCACAGGATATCGTCTGTTCTGGTGGGCCATGAGAAGATTGGGTTCCAGATTGTCTACCAACTCATCTTCTGTCTCTGGTGCCTGTCCTTTAACACCACATTGGTCGAGAGAATGAACAGGTCAGTGTATTGAGTGATCCTGTCTGTCTGTCCTGGAGTCTGCATGTGTGTGTGTGTGTGTGTGTGTGCGTGCGTGCGTGCGCATGTGCGCGTGTGTGTGTGCCTAGTAACACAACCAGCAATGCTGTTGCATGTGTCTCAGATTGAAACTAATCCCTGTATTTACAAACACATTACAGTGCAGAAAAGTCATGTGGAATAAAGTGGAAAATGCTATTGCATGTGGTATTTAGTGTAGCATAACAAGATACCAAATGGATATCCTGACAAGAAATTGTTTGTGAGGTAGTTACTGGTTTGAAATCTGATCGTAAACAGTCACAATAACCAGAGGCTGTGTAGTTCAGAAACTGCAACGAGTTTCAAGAAGTGACTTCCTTTGAAACTGTAGGTCTACAGTGCTAACATTTTTATGCAGGAGAGAGAGAAGAAAGAAAAATGCGAAGAATTAGACATAAAAATGATGTAGATATCTTATGATGAATTGGTGGAAACCATGTGTAACATCACTGGATGTGGAACTGACTGGATGACCTTAGCAGTCGTTGTTTGGTGCACAAACTTGGATGGCAGGGGACTGAGGTGGCCATTGTGTGCTGGGATTTGAACACTGAAGTGCAGATTTCACAGGAATGAAGATGGCTGACTTCCCATGCCGATTTTTCAGAACACATAAAGACGTGCTGCAACTATCAATAGCAAGCAGCTTGAGGTTTCCATTCTTGTAAAGTATGGAAGAGTGATGAGATCAATGAGTCATGAAATTTTTTTTGTGTGTTTTCCTTGGCTCAACACAGTTCATCTGGGTGACTGTTAATGGCTAGAATTTTCTTTTTTACATTTTTAGCTGTGACTTCATTGACTTTTGTGCCTCGATGCATATTTACAAAGGATTATGAAAACTTGTTAGTGTTTGAAGTGTTTGAACAAATTTGGCCAGTTAATGTTTATTGTAGCTATGTACTCGGACTTTTCAGTTTAAGGGCATTGATTTTTGTTTTCTTTTTTTGTATGAATGGGTATGTATAATAGGTTGCTGGAAAATGAAATGAGGATTATGTTATGTTACGTGATGGTTTTCAAGATGGCTAGGATGGTCATAACTGAGTGTAAGGATTGCTGGGATGACCCCAGTTTGGATGTCAGCATCAGGAACTGTTCCCTACTAGCACTACTGATATGTATCATGTAATGCCATTACCTGTGTCATAGGATGAACCTAATTCCTGTACTGGCGGACATTCTTAGCAGCACACAGAGGGAGAAAGTGACTCGCATCATTCTTGCCTTGTTCAGGGTAAGGAAGTTGACCTCCTCTCCACTTCAAAAGTCTTTGTCTTTCCAAGCCCCGGTCACCTGTGAACAAATTTCCTCTGTCTCCCAAACACTGTGATTCTCTCACTGCAGTCAAGACTGGCTTGAAAATGTCTCTTCTATTGCTAGTTTATGTGTAATGCTTGCATGAAATATGTGTTGAATGGCATGGGTACATAGGGTTTGGACTGTTTCTATGTTATGTCTGTATCCATTACAGGTGTTAAGTATGCGTGAATGAAAGATTGAATGGGAGGTAGTCGTGATGTTTTTCAGTGACCCAGTGTGAGGTTGTCTCTAAGACGTACACTAAACAAAGTTCTGATATTACAGACTGCTGCTGAGTGGGGAAAGTGGGGGGGGGGGGGGGGGGGGGGTTTATTGCGTTTCCAACATACAAAATGAAAGCGGTTTAAAACATACAAATTAATAGCTATGAGGAAGGTTCATCTGGACAATCTTATATCTGGGGGGGAAAAAACCTGTCCTGCTGGATGTGATATTCTAAAAAAAAAGTTTTCTTTTCATATTCTGCCTGTACAAACAGCAGACATGTATAGACCTGTCACAATTCACCACTGTCATCTAAAAAAAGAAAATCTTTAAGCATATCATTTAAAGTAGTCTTTTTCACACACCTTTGTTTTCTTCTGCCTTTATGAGTTTTTTCCTTCTCTCACGTGAGTGCATGCAAATGTGTGTAAGTGGCAGAGGGAGTGGGAGCTATGGGTAGGGGCATGCATATTGGTTGGTCTGCGTTATGCACATGGGTGGAGGGGGAGGGAGGACAGGGATGGGTGAGAAGCATGTTGGGAGTAAAGGGTATATAAGCTAGTGTCCTTGTTGCTGAATTCAGATGTATGAGCGTGTAGAGGCACTTGTGTTTGTTATAGAGCACTGCTGAAATCTCCTATCATCATGATTAGTGTTGAATTATATCCAGTACATATTTGACAGTAAAGTAATTTACCCAAGCTTGTTAGAGTGGCTGAATCCAAATTGTGTTCAACTCTTATATTGCTATGGGTTCTTTTACATACATGTTAAGTGCATGCTGCACAGATCTCACTTGAAAGGCTAGCACCCCACCACCACTTATGGTCCAGTGTAGAAGAGACGTTAAGTAAAACAAACAAACAAAACCCTGTCTCATGTGAGACTCGGACAACAGTCCAGAGATAGTGTCACCTCCTGGGTGGATGTGTATACCCATGAAGCCAAACTCTGCATCATTTATGGATACAGGAAAATATCGGGGTGAAGATTGCTCCCTTCTGCATGTTCAGGATGGACTACGTCCTTTGAAGTAGAACAATCTTCCCTGTAGAGGCATCAAGGAGGACAGTGAAGTCTTCCAGGAAATGCTCTTTGATTAAAGACTTGCTTCCTTTATTGGCCTATTTTGTGCTTTATCTGTACTCTAGGTTCTCCTCCAAGTACTGTAGATTCTCCTCCCAGTGAAGACTCTCTTCTGTTATTCTTTAAATTACCTATTTGTTTTGGAAATATCATGCACCAAAGTATCAAATTGATCAAGAGCACTACATGAACTAACAAAATGGGATTTTTTTTTTTTAATTACAAAAAAGTATCGTGCAAGTTCAGACTACGCCAAGTTTTGTGTCAAAATCTGGTAATGGACATAGTTTTATGCGCATGTGGTTATGTGTTGTTGATGTTTTGGACTGACCACTACCACTATTATCATTATTCTCTATTGTGAAAGCCCACACATTGATTTGAACTTTCACTCCAACTTAGAATATCTTGATCAGACAAGTCAGTTAAGTTTGAATTTAATTCTGTGCTGATGTGGAAGTCGTCACTGTCCATTTCACAGCACAAAGGCCACTGAATCATGATATGACTGTCCGTTTCACTGTCACGTAGTGGTTTTGATAATCACAGCATAAAGGCCACTGGATCATATGACTGTCCGTTTCACTGTCACGTGGTGTTTTTGATAATCACAGCACAAAGGCCACTGAATCATGATGTGACTGTCCCGTTTCACTGTCACTTAGTGTTTTTAATAATCACAGCACAAAGGCCACTGGATCATGATGTGACTGTCCGTTTCACTGTCACTTAGCGTTTTTGATAATCACACTCGAGACAAGGGTGAAAAAAAAAGAAGCTTAATTTGTCTTATTTTGTTGTTGGGTTGTCCTCCATGCCTCCCCGCCTCCCTCCCTTCCCCAGGTGGCGTCACTCCCACAATGCTCACTCCAACTCCCATGTACACAACCCCACCCAGGTTTGTGCAGTCACAACCCCAGCTCCGTCAGTCTGTAGGGAGCTGTCAGTATCAGGTGTACACAACCCCACCCAGGTTTGTGCAGTCACAACCCCAGCTCCGTCAGTCTGTAGGGAGCTGTCAGTATCAGGTGTACACATCCCCACCCAGGTTTGTGCAGTCACAACCCCAGCTCCGTCAGTCTGTAGGGAGCTGTCAGTATCAGGTGTCATGACAAAACCAATCGGAGGAAATACTGCGCTGTTGCCAAGTTGCTGTTGTTGTCGTACCATGGCTAAAAGACTCCAGGGATCATCTGAACAGCCAAAGCACTTGAACACTATGGTACAAATGCATCGGCTAGGAATGAGAACATGACGTGTGTGACTGTTTTTGATTACCCTGCCAGGTGGGCAGCCACACTCCGACTTCGAGGGATTTTGAAGACTGATGGTGATATGCTAGGAGTTTGTCACAACTGAAGACAATCCCCGCATAGCTATGCTAAGCATAACAACATTTTGATGTAGCCTTGGTGTTCTAGCCAATGTCAATTGGTCTGAGACACAGCCTTAAGCCAAGGCATGCTGCTAAGTTACTTCAGCAGTGTTCAAAGGTCACTATTGAGAGGACTGGAAATTGATTTTGTTTTCAATCAGCATTCCAATTTCATGATGTGTACTAATTCAGTTAGTATTTGACACAAGACTTGTTTTAATCAGAATGCAGTATAACCTGTTGCAGATGTAAAAGATTTAGGTTTGTGGCACAGCATTGCAGTGGTAAGCGCAGTCACAGTAGTGTTAGAAATTAACCTGGTTTTCTGTCTCGTCCTTCTCTCAGTGACCTTACTCCCACCCCACCCATTCCATCCACCATACACAGCCACATCCAGACCTGTCCTGATGCTGCCCCAACACCAGCAGTCCATAGGGAGCAATACACCTCAGGTTTCGAGAGGCAGCCTACCAGAGAAAAGCTCTGCACTGCTTCCAAATTGACTTCTGTGGGTGCCTGAATCTTTTATTCTGTTTGTCTGTTGCAGTTTTACCTTAGGTTATGTCTCACAGCACCAAATTTTAAAGTATGTTTCGGAGGTCATTATTGTTGAGAAGTTCGTGTTTATTTATCTGCGTGCTGCAGAACATGCTGGAGAAGCCGGAGGAGCGGTCGGTGACCCAGGAGTACGCCCTGTCCATGGTGCGCTGCAAGGTGGTCAAACAGCTGGAGCTGCTGGACGCCCGAAAGTGGGAGGACCCGGATTTGGAGGAGGACATCAAGTGGATCAGCGCCAAGCTGGAGACCTCTGTTCAAGACCTGAGGTGGGTGTGACAGGGCTGAGGGATGTGCGTGACTGAGCACAATCTGCCCACATTCCTCACAGGTGTTTATGGGTCGCGGGACTTGACTGGAGGGTGTGTAAGTCATGGAAATCCTTGGTTTGGGTGGATGAAAATCCTTGTGTTTGAAAAATGGTTTTTGTGTTGCATTGCAAATGCTTACACATATATTTTTGTGGGGGAGTAAGAAGCGTTTTGAGATGTATTAACCCAGTTCTGACTCCATTGCCAAAAGAAACTCAACACTGTGGCCTGGTCTGCCTCGAGGAATGAGTTAAATGACTATGCTAGTATCAATCAGTCCTGAATAGTTTAAGGGGTGGAGTTATTGAGGTCAAAATGATGTAGCATGAGTTTCAAAAAAAATTTCTTTATGTGAAATAAGTGAATGTTACACAGAAACCTGTGGCTTGCATTTGTTCTAGAGAAGGGTTCTTTGTCTTGATGTTTGTCAAGTCTTCATAAGGTTGTTGTAAGGTTCTTAGTTCCCATTACTGGACATGTATGGGAACTCTGGCTCATTGAAAGCCTCAGCAGTGGTCGTTAGTACCATAGTGGAGCAGATGTCTTGCCAAGATATTAGGCTTTGAATCTTGAGCAAGTTCTGTGTCTCTTGATATGTTGCAGTTCGTTTGAAGAGTATGTGAGTGAGGTGAAGTCGGGCAACCTTCAGTCGTGTTGATATGTTGCAGTTCGTTCGATGAGTATGTGAGTGAGGTGAAGTCGGGCAACCTTCAGTTCTGTTGATATGTTGCAGTTCGTTCGATGAGTATGTGAGTGAGGTGAAGTCGGGCAACCTTCAGTTCTGTTGATATGTTGCAGTTCGTTTGATGAGTATGTGAGTGAGGTGAAGTCGGGCAACCTTCAGTTCTGTTGATATGTTGCAGTTCGTTCGATGAGTATGTGAGTGAGGTGAAGTCGGGCAACCTTCAGTTCTGTTGATATGTTGCAGTTCGTTCGATGAGTATGTGAGTGAGGTGAAGTCGGGCAACCTTCAGTTGTGTTGATATGTTGCAGTTCGTTAGATGAGTATGTGAGTGAGGTGAAGTCGGGCAACCTTCAGTTGTGTTGATATGTTGCAGTTCGTTCGATGAGTATGTGAGTGAGGTGAAGTCGGGCAACCTTCAGTCCTGTTGATATGTTGCAGTTCGTTCGATGAGTATGTGAGTGAGGTGAAGTCGGGCAACCTTCAGTTGTGTTGATATGTTGCAGTTCGTTCGATGAGTATGTGAGTGAGGTGAAGTCGGGCAACCTTCAGTCCTGTTGATATGTTGCAGTTCGTTCGATGAGTATGTGAGTGAGGTGAAGTCGGGCAACCTTCAGTCCTGTTGATATGTTGCAGTTCGTTCGATGAGTATGTGAGTGAGGTGAAGTCGGGCAACCTTCAGTTCTGTTGATATGTTGCAGTTCGTTCGATGAGTATGTGAGTGAGGTGAAGTCGGGCAACCTGGAGTGGAGCCCTGTACACAGGACGGACAGGTTCTGGAGAGAGAATGCCATCCGTCTGAATGACAAGAACTATGAGCTCCTCAAGTCAGTTTCTTTGTGTGTGTGTGTGTGTGTTTGCAAGGCTTTTTCTATGTGTTTTAGTTACCGTGACTTTGTATGTATGTGTGTGTGTGTGGGCATGCATGTGCTTGAATGTGTGTATTTGCAAGGCTTTTCCTGATTACAGTGTGGAAGTGTGTGTATGTATGTGCATGTGTGTGTATTTGTGGGTGGGTGTGTTGTCTGTATGTTTTGTTTGCACACGGAAGAAAGATTTTTAACGACGTTTCTGGTGCGTTTGTAGAAGATGTAATTTAAAGAGATGTGTGAAAGTTTTTTTTTTTTTTTTTTTTATTTTTTAAGATGACTTTAACGTGGTGACAGCCCTGATGTGGCCCTTTGCGGTTGGCTGGGCTATAAGCATCATTACCTTACCTTACCTTACCTTACCATCATCTCCATCACACTAGTATGGTCATGTTTGTCACACATATATGGATGTCTTCACCGCACAAAGTGTGACCACACAGACTGTATGTGGCAGGATCTTGGTACGGCTGCTGGAGTCCAGCAGAGATGCTCTGGTTCTGTCTGTTGCTGCTCACGACATTGGGGAGTATGTCCGCTACTATCCCAGAGGCAAACAGTAAGAGAATGGTGTTTCTTGGTTTCTGTTGTTGACACTCCTGGATCCTTGTCTTTTTTCTTTTTGATTGCTTTTTTTGTTTCTTTCTTTCTTTCTTTCTTTCTTTTTGGGGAGGGGGGGGGGATGTCTCATCTTCCATGTCCTGTCTGTGGCATTACTCCACACTGCTCGTTCAGCCACCACATGTACGATAAGATAAGATCATGTTGCTTATAGCCCAGCCAACCGCAAAGGGCCACATCAGGGCTATCACCAACACCACATGTACAGCCATGCTCAGGCTCATCTTCTCAGAGCCCCCCATCAGGCAGCGTATCAGAGGAGACCCTGCCCAGCTGCCAGACCTCTCCTGGTGCCTGTTCTGATCCAAGATGTGCCGGACACCACCTACCAAGCCTCAACTAAAGACACTTGAAAAAACAGCAGGCCCAGGCGTGAACATGGACAGGAGGTCAAAGCTGAGGTCATCACAGGAGCAGGGCATGAACGGCCGTGATTTGAGACTTTTTCGGTGTGTTGTTCAGTTAGGATAAGGATGGTGATGACGATGTTCTGGTGCTCAGTTCTGGTTTGACGCTTGATGACAGGGTGTGCAGTGCACTACTTTTCACAGTACACTTCAGTGTGAATCAGACCCAAGGTACGCACACTCCTGCAGCTGAAAAAGGAGTCAGGGGGGAAGGGGGTTGTTCAGGGTACAGACAGTGCTATGACTGTTGCTGTAGGAACTTCATGCAGCTTTCATTACCATGTTGTTCAAGGTACAGACAATGCTGTGACTGTTGCTGTAGGAACTTCACTGCAGCGTTTATTACCAGCACAGGCTGACAGCTTTTGTTTTCCGTTTCTTGGGTGGCTCTCTTTGACTTTATCTGTCCACTATTCTCTGAGTCGTCACATGCTTTCCCATCCTCTGTCAAAAAGGTTTGAAGATCCCCAAATGAAAGCTAAGAAGATACGGTGGTCATTCTTTCTGATTGGTCTTCTCTGCCTCGTACTTTGCAAAGCTTGGCCACCTTTGCATGCTTTCAAAACACTACTAGAAACCTGTAGTTATTACTGAGCATTTTAAGCATACTGTTTATTACATGTATACAATGTTTCATTTACTAAGTGAGGTATAATGATGAATGGTGTTTGAAAGTTCAAATGAGTAATTTACTGCTTGAATTCCACCATATGAATGTTTTTATTTTCATTTCATTTTAATATGCTTCATGAAAATGTCTGTGCAGCACTTGTAATTCTTATCATGAGATTAATTCTATGTTGATTTTTCTCACACTAGTGTGGTAGAGCATTATTTACCTCCAAAGCTGATACTTTTTCTTAGAACAAACAACTGATTTCTTTATCGTTTCACCATCTAAAAGAGCATAAATTCTACATTTAGATGCTGAAACAAAATAGAAAAAACATCTAAAAATTACCCTTCAGTTAGGCACAACAAATTTCAATGTGGAATGTCATGTTTGTTGTTTAACTATGATAGGATGTATTGCCTCTTTGTTGTTATTAGACGGGCATCGTAGTGGATGTTTCCAACGAAGGCGCTATGTGGTTTTCAGTATCAGTACATTGGAATCCTGGCAGATAATTTCCAATGTAGGCACTGTGTGTTTTCAGTATCAGTACATTGGAATCCTGGCAGATAATTTCCAATGTAGGCACTGTGTGGTTTTCAGTATCAGTACATTGGAATACTGGCAGATAATTTCCAATGTAGGCACAGTGTGGTTTTCAGTATCAGTACATTGGCATCCTGGCAGATAATTTCCAATGTCGGCACTGTGTGGTTTTCAGTATCAGTACATTAAAATCCTGGCAGATAATTTCCAATGTCGGCACTGTGTGGTTTTCAGTATCAGTACATTGGAATCCTGGTAGATAATTTCCAATGTCGGCACTGTGTGGTTTTCAGTATCAGTACATTGGCATCCTGGCAGATAATTTCCAATGTAGGCACTGTGTGGTTTTCAGTATCAGTACATTGGAATCCTGGCAGATAATTTCCAATGTAGGCACTGTGTGGTTTTCAGTATCAGTACATTGGCATCCTGGCAGATAATTTCCAATGTAGGCTGTGTGGTTTTCAGTATCAGTACATTAGCATCCTGGCAGATAATTTCCAAGGTAGGCACTGTGTGGTTTGCGATTTCACAGTGCATTGGCATCATAATGGATGTTTCCAATATAGGCACTGTGTGTTTTTCAGTATTTCTGTGCATTGGCATCCTAGCTGATGATTCTGACTAAGGCACTGTGTTGTTTTCAACATCATCATGCATCTGCACTTCTGGGTAATGTCTGATCAGCTACCTTTGTGCATTGGGTATGTGAAACAGGTTTGGGATGGGGGGGCAGGTGGGATTAGTGGAAGGGGGGAGGGGGTATAAAGGACGACATATGTATGAGTGGTGTTAATGATACTGGCAGATGTTGTTGCCAGTATGCAGACTGTGTGTGATTTGGTCCTGTTGACAGCATCATAGAGCAGCTGGGAGCCAAGCAGCTGGTGATGCAGTACCTGACTCACCCTGATCCCAACGTGCGCTATGAGGCTCTGCTGGCTGTCCAGAAACTGATGGTCCACAACTGGTAGGTCATTCTTCAGTGCCCCTTCCCTTTCACCCCTCCCCTGGCCCCACCCTGTACCTTTGAGGCTCTGCTAGTCATCCAGACTGACGGTCACAACCGGTACATCATACCCTTGTATCCTTGCCCTTACACCACTTGCCCTGATCGATATGCATCGTAGGCTTTGCTCACCATCCAGAGACTGATTGTCTGCTACTGATCTATCATTCCCTGTGTCTTACTTCCTTGTGGTTTTGTACACGAAACAATGATTTGTAGAATGCTGACATTGGGAATGGCAGGTTAGTGGGATCTCTTTGAGACATGATGGGAACTGTAGAATGCTGACACTGGGAATGGTAGGTTAGTGGGACCTCTCTTGAGACATGGTGGGAGCTGTAGAATGCTGATACTGGGAATGGTAGGTTAGTGGGATCTCTCTTGAGACATGGTGGGAGCTGTAGAATGCTGACACTGGGAATGGTAGGTTAGTGGGACCTCTCTTGAGACATGGTGGGAGCTGTAGAATGCTGACACTGGGAATGGTAGGTTAGTGGGATCTCTCTTGAGACATGGTGGGAGCTGTAGAATGCTGACACTGGGAATGGTAGGTTAGTGGGATCTCTCTTGAGACATGGTGGGAGCTGTAGAATGCTGACACTGGGAATGGTAGGTTAGTGGGACCTCTCTTGAGACATGGTGGGAGCAGACAGTTTACAGCTTTGCGCGTCATACATGCAGTTGCTGCTGATCAAGGTTTGGACTTAAAGTTCATGAGGATCAGTGTCACATGGTTTAGGTCGTGCTGTCCAGAGGGGGCGTGTGCTTATGCTGGCTCTGTGACCAGGCAGATATTGTCACCAGTAGCGGGCTTAGGTTAGATCAGAGCGAGCGCTTCTGAACTCCCAAGTTGATTTGGCAGCAGCGAAACGTCCACTCTGAACGGTCGCTTGACATCAGTCTGTTGTTGCTGCTGTTATGTCCTCAGTCTGCATACTACACACAGGACATTGTTTCACCCTCTCAGCTTGACACCAGTCTGTTGTTGCTGCTGTTATGTCCTCAGTCTGCATACTACACACAGGACATTGTTTCACCCTCTCAGCTTGACACCAGTCTGTTGTTGCTGCTGTTATGTCCTCAGTCTGCATACTGCACACAGGACATCGTTTCACCCTCTCATTTGAACGACCAGTACACAGATCTTTTGGTCGTAAGTTTAGTGGAGTGGAGAGACCAAATCAGGCTAACAAAAGTCACCTTGTGTGAGATTCAAATCACAGACTCAGGATTCTTGTGCTTCATAGATGAGGGTGTTATCCACTAAGCCATCTTTGAATACCCCCTCCCTTCCCTCATACCCTCCCCAGCACAAACACTTCCCACCCTTGTACCACCACCACCTCACTCACCCACCCCCACCCCACTTCCAGAGTTAGCAGTTTTGTTGGCAAGATGCTGCATTTTTCTACCATCTTCTCCATTGATGACTAAAAGCTTGAAGGTTAAGAGTGCATGGTTGTTCCCTGGCTTATTGAATCAGCATAACATTATTTCAGTCAAGCATTCTTCTTCTCAGACTTATCAGTTCATCATTTTATTGATTATGCCGGACATACATGCTGTTTGCTTGTTCATTGACTCATCCTTACATTGACTATGTCATACAACGCCTTGGCTTAAGGCTGTGTCAGACCAATTGACATAGGCCAGAACACCAAGGCTACATCAACATGTTGTTATGCTCTGCATAGTTATGTGGGGATTGTCTTCAGTCGTGACAAGCTCCTAGCATAACAGTCTCCCAAATCCCCCGAAGTCGGAGTGTGGCTGCCCATGTGGCGGGTAATCAAAAACGGTCACACACGTAATGTTCTCATCCCCAGCTGATGCATTTGTGCCATAGTGTTCAAATGCTTCGGCTGTTCGGATGATCCCTGGAGTCTTTTAGCCAGGGTACGACAACAACAACAACTATGTCATACATAGATGCTTGTTCCCTAGCTTATTGCCTCGTCATATTGATTATGCCAGAGGTACAGGTCTGTTCCCATGATTACTGACTCATCATCCTATTGATTATGTTATATACACATACCTGTTCCTTGCTTTTATTGTCTCAGTATATTGATTATATCAGACATACATGCCTGCTCCTTACCTTATTGACTCAGATCATATGGGACGTGTATGTCTGTTCCCCAGTTTATTAACTCATGTTAATGATTTTGCCAGATATACAGCTTTTGATCTACTAACTACCAACTTTTTTTAACTTGACATTTCTGCAGCTACAGAGTGAAATTCTAACTCGTTTAATCGAGTTAGTTTCAAAGTGAGGTAATTGCAGGCGGAATTCAAAACAAATATTAAAAGGACTTTTAAGTAACTCCTCCAGTTATAAACAAGTATTAAAAGGACTTTTAAGTAACTCCTCTAGTTATAAACAAGTATTAAAAGGACTTTTAAGTAACTCTTCCAGTTATAAACAAGTATTAAAAGGACTTTTAAGTAACTCTTCCAGTTATAAACAAGTATTAAAAGGACTTTTAAGTAACTCCTCCAGTTATAAACAAGTATTAAAAGGACTTTTAAGTAACTCCTCTAGTTATAAACAAGTATTAAAAGGACTTTTAAGTAACTCCTCCAGTTATAAACAAGTATTAAAAGGACTTTTAAGTAACTCCTCCAGTTATAAACAAGTATTAAAAGGACTTTTAAGTAACTCCTCCAGTTATAAACAAATTATAAGACAAAACATGAAGCATTTTGACCTCTTAGGTCTTCTTCCATCTTGCGCTGAATTTGAGAAGATAAGGGATTGCTTGTTCTTCGTTTTCATTGTCCTGAATGTTGTTTATCTTGCCTGAAGAAGACCTAAGAGGTTGAAACGCGTCGTGTTTTGTCTTGTGATTTGTTTGACCAGGTTAACCAGCAGAGTTACTTAAAATTCCTTTTGACAACTTTAATTGAACTTTTAAAACTAGAGTATTTTGAAGGAATAAAATCAAACAAATACTGCTTGTCTAAATCCCCCCAAACTCTTTATGAAAATCCAAATCCCATCGGTAACGTCAGCGCTGAGTCCCCTCTTCCTGATCATCTCGCACTTTGCTATTGAAGTGCATGTAGACTTGTGTCTTCAGGGCTGTCGTCACTGTTGTTATTGATTCCACAATGCTTGGGCCTCTGAATTATTAGAAATTGTTTGATTGCACAGTTACCTACGCTGTCACTTATAGTCGCACTGGACAAGCTGATTGTTTTTATTGTCTAAGTCAGATCGCAGGACTTTACAAGTGATAGCCACTGTCTCACCAGTGGTTGTCCTTAATGATGTGTTGTCTTAATGGCTTCCTGAATAATTGGCTCGAGGACAAATTGGAGAGTC
The DNA here is from genome assembly GCA_018398815.1 of Conus ventricosus. Classification (NCBI taxonomy): domain Eukaryota; kingdom Metazoa; phylum Mollusca; class Gastropoda; order Neogastropoda; family Conidae; genus Conus; species Conus ventricosus. Next base: position 2,018,823 of record CM031622.1, read on the forward strand.
ACCCTGAGTGGCCAGTATAGGACGGGGGGGGGGGGGGGGGGGGGGGGTACTTCAGTGCTGATGGACAGGTAGTATATGGCAAAACTGTTGTTAAATGGTTAACCTCCTTTGGGAACCAGGTCACATGCTATTTTGAATCAACGTTAAAACCTCCCTTAAGGTCAGAACAGTAGAAAATCAGTGCGGCAAGGACTGAAGGTTTCTCTGTTGATTACTTTCTTTCTGTTTGAGGTGAGTGATTACCTGAAGGAGACATGTTGGCATGGCCAAGTGCTAGACACAATTGCGTGGAGATTGTGCGGTTCATGTTCAAAAGAAGAGGAAAGTCCTCTATGTAGTCGCTCATTCTTGGACATGAATTGAGAACCACCCATTCAACGATTGATTCCCACATTTTTACATATGCGTATGAATGTTATTTCTTATCATTTCCTTAACCAAATGAAGCATGGGGGTGTGGTGACTGACACATGAACACTGAGTGTTATATTAGTGTTTGTCACAGCCTTTGGTGAGCAATGGGCAATGTTAACACTGAGTGTTATGTGAGTGTTTGTCACAGCCTTTGGTGAGCAATGGGCAATGTTCACTGCAGCCCGTCACGTCTCCAAGTGCATGCTGACTATTTTTCTGTTTCCATCAGTCATCATGACAACGCCCTCTGGAAGAAAATGTTCTGTGACACTGGTTCCAGTCATTTGTCGCCAGTTAGACACTAAGTTGGTGACGTCCTGCAGTTCTGAGCCTGCAGCAGAACAGGCTAGATGTGGCTGTGTACAGGGTGGCTGGAATAAGTAGCATGGGAGTAAAGGTACTGAGGGGGGGGGGGGGGGGGGGGGGGGGCAGAACTTGAAAAAGCCAAAAATCAGCAGCAATAAAGCCAAAAAGAAATAAAAGAACAGATGTATGGACAAGAAGGCCATCGGACAGTCAAAAAGGTGTGTGTGTTTTGTTTTGCTTTTGTTTTGTATAGTTTTGTTTTTATGAGGCCCATTCAGGCTTTCAAAGCGTAGGGTGTGACATGTTAAGGTACCGGTCATGTTACACTGACTACTCTGGGACTGAGTATGATATATTCCCCAAGTGCAGTGAACTGCAGTGGCCATGATAGTCTAGTGGTTAGGACCTCATGTTATGAACTGCAGTGTCAGAAATGCCTGCCTTTTTCTTCACCTGCTATAAGGGATTGTTGCCTTTTCGTTTGTTTGGCTGTTGATTACTGAAAGGAGAGATGACTATGAGAGTGAATGCTCTACAGGTGAGTGTGGGCTTTGGACATGATTCATTGCACGGGTCCTCTTCATTTTTCACCTGTGACTTGACAGAGTGCAGGCCATTCTATTTTCTAGTTGTGTTGTGTTAATCTGATTGCCCGTTGCTTTGAGAGTTGATGAGTGAGCTACATTTTGCATGAAAGCCAGTTGGTTCGATGAAAGGAGTATTCAGTTTTACTGATTGCATTTGGGATTACAGTTTGATGGATGTGTTGAAGTTGTTTAATAATGGAAGGTTTGCTAGTGGTAGTGTGTTTGTGTGTGTGTGTGTGTGTGTGTGTGTGTGTGTTGGTGATGTTTTTGTCTCTATCACTTTGTTTAATTATGTCTAATTATAGACTGGTACAAATGCATTTGTATATGAATATTATGAACACACACACACACACACACACACAGTCACAGTCACACACACACTGTTGAGACAATGCTTTCACACATAATGCCAGTTACTGAGTAGAACCCCGCACATTACACCTGAAAACCCTGTAAGAAAGACATTACCTTGTATCAACACACATAGCTTACAAACAGAAGATAAGATAATGTTGCTTATAGCCCAGCCGACCGCAAAGGGCCACATCAGGGCTGTTACAAACAGAAAGGTATAGCCAGACAGCATTCCATGAGAGGACAGAAAATATAGAAGACAGTTGTGATAAAAAAGACGTATGCAAAAGGTACAAACGGTGAAGGTGAAATAACATTTACAGAACAACCATCTCTTGTTACACCAGACAAAATCTACGTAAACTATGTCCAGGGGAAATGCTTTGCTGAGATGGTAACCCTCTCGCAACATACATCCAGGATGGCATTTCATATGAAAGGACAGCAATTACACCACATACAGGAAGCATCACCTCTTCCTCTAAACTTGTCAAAGACCCAAGGAAGTGAAACCAAAAATGCCACTGTTGATGCACAGCAAGATTTCTGTTTATTCAAAACATTTTCTGGGCTGAAGAGTTGGCCAACTGGCAGTGCACTCATCACATGCGATATCTCTTAATATGTGTCTTATGACCATGGCCATTTTGGGTTAAACTGTCCAACTCTAACACACACACACACACACACACACACACACACACACACACACACACACACACACACACAAGAGTACATTTTTTTGAAAAATGCAAGTTAGCAAACATAACTAAGCAACAACTAATATTCACACCACTTTTATTATGTTTGTGGTAGGAAGGGGGGTGATGGTGGAAAATGTATGTGATAGGAACAAAAAGACCAAAAGGTCACACATTGTGTATTCATTTCGTCGCTTGCATCTTTGTTCAGGTTTCATCTCAAGTTTGCTCCTTCAGTTATGAATGGCATGGAACAGTGTTTGTTTTGGAGTTTTGGAAAATTTGATCTTCCTCTGGAAATGAGTGTTAGGCCTTAGGAGTGCTTAAAGGAGAGAATCCATGGGACCTTTCAATAATGACCTCCATGAAATCTGTGTTGGGAGAGAGATGCAGAGCAACAAAAAGGAGAGAATCCATGGCACCTTTCAATAATGACCTCCACGAAATCTGTGTTGGGAGAGAGATGCAGAGCAACAAAAAGGAGAGAATCCATGGCACCTTTCAATAATGACCTCCATGAAACCTGTGTTGGGAGAGAAGTGCAGAGCAACAAAAAGGAGAGAATCCATGGCACCTTTCAATAATGACCATGAAATCTGTGTTGGGAGAGAAGTGCAGAGCAACAAAAAGGAGAGAATCCATGGCACCTTTCAATAATGACCTCCATGAAACCTGTGTTGGGAGAGAAGTGCAGAGCAACAAAAAGGAGAGAATCCATGGCACCTTTCAGTAATGACCTCCACGAAACCTGTGTTGGGAGAGAGATGCAGGAGCAACAAAAAGGAGAGAATCCATGGCACCTTTCAATAATGACCTCCACAAAACCTGTGTTGGGAGAGAAGTGCAGAGCAACAAAAAGGAAACTAGTTGCAAAGTGAGGTGACTGCAGGCAGGAAATGTAAACAAATTTTAAGAATTATTTATGAGGCTGGGCCAAAAACAGACAAACGAATCACAAGACAAAGCACGACACATTTTGACCTCTGAGGTCTTCTTCAGGCAAGATACATAACACTCAGGACAAGGAATATGAACGAGCAGTCACTCGGATTCATCCAAATCGCCGCAAGATGGGCGTTGAGTCATATTGAAACTGTTCCAGGGAGAAAAAATGTTTCAGAAATCGGAGTTGCTGTGCAGCAGACTGAATGAAAACCTTGTTCAGAGATGTTCCACCATAAATAGATGAACATGTTTTCATCTGATGGAATATTTGCATTCAAACATCTGTGCTGGAACTGACTGTGACAAAATGACAGCCTTGATGTGGCCCCTCTGAGTTGGCTGGGCTGTACAGAGCATGAAATCAGTTGAAATGAAAGGGAGGTTAGAGTCATACAGACACAGAAGAAACTGCTACAGAAACACAGGTGTTCACCAGCAGGAAGGGGAGGGGGGTGGGAGGTGAATGTAGTACACAGATGAAGAGGAAACTATTTCAGATGAAAGCAAGTCTTTGACTCGAAAGGGAATCTTTATTCAGGGGAGTCTTCATTTGGAAGTTTTGCTGTGTTCTGTTCGCACAGGTAGCTTTGGATGTTTTGTTGGTTTGTTTCAATATCATTCTGGTCAGTTTGAGATAGAAGTTAACAAGTGCAATCAGGAGGAATGATCTTGTAACTAAGTTTTCCAAAGAGAGGTTTTTAGTTCTGCAAGACAGTCCAGACAAACAGGTTACAGGACAAAACATGTAAGAAAGTGTTAACATTCTGTCTGTCTCTGTCTCTCTCTCTCTCTGTCTCTCTGTCTCTCTCTGTCTCTCTCTCTCTGTCTCTCTGTCTCTCTCTCTCTCTGTCTCTCTCTTTCTCCCCTCTCTCTGTCTCATGTACACCTAATCAAACTTACACAAGCAAAAGCATATGCATGCACACACACGCATACACACACACATGCTTACACACACACACATGCTTACACACACACACACACACACACAAACACACACACACATGCACACTCTCTCTCACACACACACACACACACACACACTTTCACACACACACTTTCACACACACTTTCACACTTTCACACACACACATTCATTTTCCCACTCTTGTTCTAAGCAGTGTCGCCCTCCCATTTTTTACCTCCCCCCCTTCCCCCTTTTTCTTGTGTTATTAATTGCCAATTAATTGTTCTCTCCTCTTCCGTGGTTAGACATCAGTCAACAAGATCCATGCATGAATGCAGGTTGATCCCACTCAGTTGACGTCAAACCTGTTAAAGTCTACTGCATCATGTATTAAAGTCACATGTCTCTTTGTAGTCATAATTTCTTTTGTTGAAGTTTTGTACCAAAGTTCACTTTCATTGGTCTAAAAGAATGGTAGAAGTCTGGTGACAAAATCTCATGCCATTGGTTTGAAGTAATGCATATAATAAAATGTGTACTGCACTGACTTCGGCTAGCTGGAACGGACCTGTAAAGAAATAGCCTTGGGCTTTCTTTTTGGTCCTTTCTCTTCAATGTTCATTTTTTCTTTGGTGAGAGCACAGTGTTTTACTCTTATGGTATTCCAGAACTTTTCCAGCAATTGCTCTTCAAAATATGAGGCAGTCTTTATCCTTCCCCTCCCCCTCTTGGTGTAATGCATATATATTTATTTTTTTTGCCAAAGAAAAGAATCTTGCACAAATGGAGTAAGCCTTAACATACTTCTTCTTCTGCAGCGTTCCAGTAATTGGTAGCGTGTGAACTCGTTTTACCCAGTTGGAATACTCACACTATGCTCGAGAGTATAGTCAGTTCACTCCGACTTCATTGAGTGCAGAAATGTGTGGGAAGAGGTTGTGGAAAAAGATAGATAAAAGATAGGGTAGACAGAAAGGACAGTAGATGACAGTACAGCAAAGGAGGAGACAGAGTTACTGAGAGCGAAAGGAAAAGGAGATGTTACTAGCACAGAATGTCCAGAAGGTGGGGGAACTATTTGTACAAAAGACCCCCCGGTATCCCCACAAGGGTTTTTTAAAACATAAGTTCAAGTCCCATAACCTTGCGGCTGTAGGGGCAGTGAACTGTTAACAGATTGGCTGTGTCTAGGGCACAGCATCATGGAAAGGGTGCCTATCTCTTTCCTTCCGCTGCCTCCTGTAAACTGATTGGCTGTGTCTAGGGCACAGCATCATGGAAAGGGTGCCTATCTCTTTCCTTCCGCTGCCTCCTGTAAACTGAACCAGGTACCCGTTTACTGATGGGTGGTCAGAGAGGGTTTTCAAGCTATGAAAATGTTTGAGTGTTTCGAACTCGTGATTGTCGGCTCCACCACCAAATGCTGTGACCATTTGACACTTGGCCCCTCTGTTGTACAACCACATGGTCACAGTGAATACCTCTTTGGACCATTCAGTTTCTCTTCATATGGAGAATGATTCACAATGATATGGTGACATCACTGCCTACCACTCCAGCCCAGTCCTTTTTTCTTTTTTTTCAGTCCTGAATTTGTTGACTTATCAGAATAGGTTTCTCTACATAATTTTTCCACAGGACAATTTCATCATTGCCAGGGGTTCTGGTATATCCACTAACTGTATGTTGCTTGTAGGATCTTTGTGTATCGTCTCATCGGTCAGCCTGGAGATTAGGTTTCATACCACTGCTTCAGGTCGATTGCAAAACAGACAAAAAATCTGTCCTATGGGAACATGGAATCAGGGATCTCAAATTCTCTGGCTTTTAACTAGGTTACCTGTCCACAAATGTCTCTTTGGTGTTTGTCTGTGTCTGTCTGTCTGTGTGTTGGTTGTGTCTATGTCTGTGTGTCTGCCTGTGTGTTGGTTTGTATGTATCTTGTGTGTGTACAGACACACCGTAGGCTTTCCATTTCTCTCTTGCTCATGCAAGCACTTGTGCACACACAGATGGGAGGTTTTGCATGTGCACACATCCACAGTTAATGACTGATCCTTATGTTTTTCTGTCCACAGGGAATACCTAGGAAAGAAAATAACAACGGAAGACCATCAGCCCAAATCGTTGGTGTCCGACCCCAAAGCATGAACGGATCAAGTGGGGAACGCTCAGTCAGTCTTCATTCTGTAGCATGAAACTTTAGTTGGAGATCATGTTTGTCTACAAACCTTTTGTCACATTTTCTCTGGCAGATCCTTCATTCCAATACATGCCAGACGCATGTGAATTTTGTACGACAAAAGCCAATTATGAGATGAAGAAAAACAGGTTATGCATATCAAAACAAAAGTGAGGGTCTGCTATAGTGCATGAATGTACCTTAGAATGAACTGGGTTAGCAGTTTGGAATCATTCTGATGTCTAGTAGAATGAGAAGTCCTAGAACAAGCAGCCGTGTAGTGGTCTCTGTGGTGCACTGTGGTGCAATATGTTGCATGTGATCATGGCCAGAGGTTTGGAGGAAAGATTTAGAAGAGGGATGTGATTTTGACATCGGTATGTTTAAGCTGTTCTGAAAGTTATCTGTGTAAATCCTTGATGTTGTACCATCATTTATATTTTGTTGTTTTTTCCTTATGGCATAATATTGTATGCACAAGGCAGAGGTATTGCAGCTGAGCTGTCTGAGATCTTTGGTTATAGGGCATATGATTTGATTGTGTGTATTCACACACACACACACACACACACACACACACACACACACACACATTCGTACATACACACACACAACACACACACACACACACACAACACACATTCATACACACACACACACACACACACACACACACACACACACATTCATACAGACACACACACACACATTCATACAACACACACACACACACACACACACACACACATGCAAGAAAACTAAACGCATTATTAAAAAAAAATTAAAAGAAATGCATGCAAGCCAACGCACAACATACAAAAATCCCAACACACACACACACACACACAGTCTCACACACAGACACACACACACTTATTGATTTTTAAGAATGAGATTTTTTTCTGATATCACTCGGAATTCAGATCTGATATTGACTGGCAACAATTGTTGTTTGAAACAAAATACACAAACAAGGAGTAGAAGTGCTGACATTTCCGTATGTCCATACAGAAATCCAGCTGCCCATCATTTTCTATTCTACCCTGCATACACAAGAAGACTTGACCATTTTCTGCTGAAGCAAAAGAAAGCTTACATCTGTCCAACCCTGAACCCTTGAAATCCATGCTGCAGTATTTCACGATAGGCTAGCTCATTCCAAGTATGAAGAAGCCTTTTGAGCACATCAACCATCTTTTTTTTTTTTTGATCAGTGTTGCATTGTTGGTTGCAAAACCTGGTAACATTTGGTCATTAGACTAAGTCGACAACTGCTGGGGTGTTCTTTTCCTATCAGTTCCCCGTCTAAACTATCATTGTGACTGATTGAAGTCAGCAACACAGTCATGCAGTGGTAAGTTCAGTCACAACTGTGTAAAGATGACACATCTCAGGTCAGCAACACAGTCATGCAGTGGTAAGTTCAGTCACAACTGTGTAAAGACGACGCATCTTAGGATCCTCCCCTCCCTTCCTCTTATTGCCTTCTTCCCCTCTTTTTCAGTGTCTTTTCTCTGACAGTTTTCAAGCAATTTTTCATGTGCACAAGTCTACACACACACACACGCACACACACACACATTCTAGGGGCTGGGGGCCTGAAGAAATAAAGATTGTTCATTGTTCACACACACACAATCTCATACACACAAACACACACTCTCTTTCTCTGTCAGTCATACATGTGCACAGGCCTGCACACACACACACACACACACAAACATACACACACGCGCGCGCACACACACACACACACACACACACACACACACACTGCATCCATTATATAATAGTTGCTTCATTTTACATTTCTCTCGCATATAAGCAGCAATATGATATTCTTACTATTTATTCTTGGTTGTGCAGTCGTTTTCCTTTATGCGACCGCGTGTCTGTGTGTGTGTTTGGTGGGTTTTGTGACTGCAGGAAAAGAACAGCCAGACTGGTCTTGTTTTGAATGCATAGGCATAACATTTGTCTGTTTTTATTTCAAGCTTTTGCTCTTGAATCAGGATGAGTTTGACCCACATGCAGTGTTAATGGGTGAGTGGTGATGCTGTATGTGTGTTTTCCTATGTTAATCTAATTTGTGTGTGCGAGTATGTGAAATCAACAACAAAGCCTGTATCTGTATGTATGTTTTCCTATGTTAATCTAATTTGTGTGTGCGAGTATGTGAAATCAACAACAAAGCTTTTGGGTATGCCTTGGCCAAATGTTAATGGACTTTTTTTTCTTTTTCTTTCTGCATAGTGATAAGAAGCTTCAGAACGTGTTTGAGGGTTTTGTGTTTTGTATCTTGTGTATGGGAATGCATTGGGTTACTGATTTTATAGCACTCAGTGTCTTTCATTCCAGTACCATGTTCAAGTTATGTAGAAAAGAGAATGTTATCACACTAACTTTTGGCCCTCGTTATGTACCCATCCACAATTTAACTTATTTCTTTGTACATTTATCAATGTTTTAACTTATTTCATTACACATTTGCCAACAGTTTAATTTCTTTGTGTGTGTGTGTCTGTGTGCTACTGTATTTCTTTGTGTATTCCTCTGTATTTTACCCCATTTGTGGTGTTAAGGGGTACAGTCATAGAATTAGTCCACCATCTCTGACAAGTGTAGTTGTAATGAACAAAAAGTTATATTAAGATAGCAGCATTCACGTGGCCCCCTTATGATCAGCTGAGCTGTAAGTACCAACTGAACTGAACAGCAAAATGGGTGGCTGTCATTTGGTTTATCCCACATGTCATCACCCAGTCCTTCAAATGAATTCTCGAAGGAAGCATGCTCCCAGCTCCCCCTCCCTCCAGGGATGCCAGGGACTCTGTCAGTGCAGATCATAGTCCTACCGTCTGTAGTTCAGTCTTCCCCGTCACTTCGCTTGATGCTGCCTCAAGACCAAACCCATTATTGCACTGAACCGGTAGGATGCAATTAACATGCATTCATCAGTTCTTCTGCACAGAAGATCGGGTGAATTATCTGTCTCAAGCGTCAAGAGGACGCCTTCCAAGAACAGGAACTGTTGCTGGCAGCATGGATCAAGCCACAGAAGGTCTTTGATGAGGTCTATAAAAGACGGCCTGATTGCGAGACTTCAACACAACAGCATTAACGACAAAAATTTGAGGTGGATCAGGTCCTGCTGTGAGCAAGTCTTTTTCTGTATTTGTGGCCCATTTTCCTGCCTATGTTCACAAAGATAAGATAAGATAAGATAATGTTGCTTATAGCCCAGCCGACCGCAAAGGGCCATATCAGGGCTGGTTCACAAAGATCTTTGCACAGCTTTATTGTTGTGATTTGGTGTGTATATCATGAGATTTCCACCCAGTCGAGAGAGGACACTGGCTGTTTGAAATGTGTTTTTAAACTGGATATGAAAATGTGTGGGTGCACTTGGTATAGACAGGTTTCATCTTCCTCAAGGATGTCAATAGATTCATTTCCATTATATGAATGTAATGAATATGATTTATGACAATCAAACTGAACTAAACTCCTGACTCCATTCAGTTCCCATTCTGTCCTCCTGTATTTTCCTAACTCTTGGCTTTGGGGGTATTTCTGTCTTCAGTGTTGGCATTAAGAACCCTGCTAACAGAAATTTTGCAGTCAAACTAGTGCAATTCTATAATCTTATATGAAATGTTTGTCCATGTTTTATTCACAATGATTATGCACATTGGGTTCTGAGCTTCGAACACAAATTGTTTGCTGGAAATGTCCAGCATTGTATAAAAGTTTGCTGGAAACTGTAAAGAAAAGGGAGAGATCACCAAAAAAAAATATATGTATATATATATATGTATGTGTAGAGAGAGAGAGAGGAGTTTTCATACAGGGAGAGAAGTAAGAGGTAAGTTGTCTTTTTGATTATTTGGTTCTGATTGGCTTTTTTTTTCTTTTGTTTTTTGAAATTGCTGAAAATTATACTTTTTTTTTCAACTCATAGTAGTAACAAATTAAGTATATGTAATCACTATGTTTCAGTTGTCCCTGTGTGTATGCCTTCATGTGTGTGTGTGTGTGTATGTGTGTGTGTCCGTCCTTGACTGCGATAGACTTTCATGTTGGCTTTTTCTGGGCAGTAATAAGCACTACCAGAACAGTACTTAAATGATGAATATTGATGAGGTCTTTCCCGCAGTTCCTTCCTTGAAGATTATCAGCAAAATTTGAATGCCATAAACCTTCACAGAAATTTTTGAGTTGTCTATTATTGACATTTAATAGGAGGAAAAGAAAAGAAAAATTGGACAGTAGTTAGCCTTGATATGGGCCTTTGTGGTCGGCTAATGGACAGTAGTTAGCCTTGATATGGGCCTTTGTGGTCGGCTAATGGACAGTAGTTAGCCTTGATATGGGCCTTTGTGGTCGGCTAATGGACAGTAGTTAGCCTTGATATGGGCCTTTGTGGTCGGCTAATGGACAGTAGTTAGCCTTGATATGGGCCTTTGTGGTCGGCTAGACTATAAGAAACATTATGTGTCTCTCTAGATGGTCAGTTAGGATTATTTCTTTACAGAGATAGAAGACATATAGCATTATGTCATGTAAACATTACAACAAATATTAACTGACATTTTGAATATCAGAATATTTAACTCAATATTTACCAGGTATTGGCCACATATAAAGAATCTCACCAAACATAGCAAAGTAAGAGTTTATCATTTGTTCAAGTGATTGAAACCACATAGTAGAGCAGCAAACACATCAGTCTTCCTTTTCTTTTTATTAACCCTTGACTGCACTAGGACGTACGTCCAAGTTTTTCTTCATACGCCCCAAGTCATATCCAATACCTCCCATTTTCATCACACAGTTTCTCGGCAAACTGAAGGAGGCAGTGTTCCAGCACATTTCAGTCAGCCAGTTGACTCATTTGCATCAGTTGTGCATGACCAGTGAAGTCAAAGTGCAGCACACTGGAATCTTGTTGGCGTTTGATCCTCCCAGTTACAGTCAAGCGTTGACTTTGAAGCATCGGTTGTTAAATTTCAAGTCTTGCAACAGTTGCACGCTCATAGCGAGTGTGCTTTAACCGTTTCTGTGCTGTGCTAAGTCTGTTGATGATTAATTGACATGTTCAGCTGATGTTTTTGTTGATTTGGCAGGTGAGGAGAAGGGCCAAAGTGTGGTGACCATTTTGGGAGGAAGGAGGGGGAGCACGGCGCAAGCATTCTTTCCATTCACTTGCTACCATTAGGACAAAATGACTGAAGTGCATAGGTTTTTCCCTCAGTTCTGTCTGCAAAAATGTGGATTAACTTGGGTTTTTTTTTAATCAGTTCTGAGGTGGTCTTGGAGCAGAGGGGTCTAATGATAATTCTGCTTTGGCTGGGGCAAACAAGAAGATAAGATAAGATAATGTTGCTTATAGCCCAGCCGACCGCAGAGGGCCACATCAGGGCTGTCACCACGTTAAAATCAACTCACCAGTGGGCAAACAAGAAACCAGAAGGGCAGTAAACCTGTGATGGTAAAGGGTCAGACAGTTACAAATAATGCTGTGCTTAGTCATCAGAATCAAACAAAACCAAATATCCTTGGTACAAATGGCAGAATGTAAAAGAGATGCATCAAAAGTCTATTATGTCACTTCAAGATGAGGACATACATTAGGAACAAATTTGGGCTAAAGACCATTTGTGACGAAAGGTAGAATTGTCAAGAAAATGGTGGCATCTCTTTAAACTAGCTCACTATCACTCACTGGTATTATGTTATTCTCTCTTCACCTCTGACAGAAAATGAAAGTATGCACCATCCTCCCCTCCATTCGCCATCTTCCTGTTGTTCCCTATCCCCACATTTTCCTTTCTTGTACCACTTCCATCGCATGGAGGTCAGAATAACCAAGCTGCTCCTCCGTTTTATATGAAAGCAGTCTGGCTCTGCATGTGTGTGTGTGTGTGTGTGTGTGTGCAGAAGGAGTGGGGAGGGATTTTTTGTGTTTTGTTTTTGAAGTCTTTTGTCTTTTTTTATTACATATAGTCCATATAAACATTATATTCTATAACCAGAGATTTGGTATATGTTACAACCTGTGAATTTGAAGTGATTCCATAGAGGGTTTATGTTTTACAATCGGAGAGATCTGCTTTATGTATGTTACAACTTGTCAGTCTGAGCTGTTTTGAGATTCAGTTGTTATGTATAGTATATGCAAGTGCTGTGCCTGTATGTTTGGTACTTTTGTCATCAGAAAAAAAATCAAAAAAGAAAAGAAAGAAAGTCAGAGCATAAAAGCACACACTCACATGCAGTATTTTTGTGTTATTTACATCTGTTGTTTGGGTCTTCTTTTCTAATCTTGCACTCATACATTCATGCACACATACAGACATGCACAAACACACCAAACATAGAGATGCACTCTTGAATGTGTCATTCACACATTCACAAATGCATGTACACACTTACACCACATATGCATATAAACTTGCACTGTTTTATTTGTAACTCAGTATTACATTATTGTTCAGTTTCTTCTCATTGTTTTGTTCTTTTGCACTGGAGATGAACACGCAGTTTACAGCTGAGGGGACTTGGATCATGGAATCTACACTTTAATTAATAAGCATTATGGTCATGGTGTTGGTATTCACCTGTTAAACAATGCTTTGTACTAAATGGTTCAGCAATGATCTTTTCATCCTTGTTTATATGTCATTATTATACTGACTATATATTATGTATACATATATGAGATTGCTTCTGTGGAAGAGATCTGGTAATGTCACAGTGTGAATGAATTGCTGTAGGTCTGTGACTAGATGCAAATAAATGTATGTTGTAAGCACTCTGGTGTGTGTATGTGCGTACAGTGTGTGTGAGTGTGTGTGTGAGTGAAGTCACAAAATACAGTGCCATTGAGAGATGAATAGGAATTTGTTAAATTAATTGATGGAAGATGGAAACTGAAAAGAAGTTAATTGCCTGATTACACACATACATAACTTCAGGAGGCACACTACACGCACGCCCCCCCCCCCCCCCCCCCCCCCCCACCCACACACACACACACACACACAGACACTCATATACATAATTATTTTATAATTTAATCTCATCTTGCATGCATAGAGAGCCAAAATCACAGTCTCAGAAGCTCAGCACATGATTTTCATGTTTCTTTTAAATTGCTACCCACCTTGGTGTGTATCATTCCACTAGACACACACTTCGTGACGCCACCTTAACCCAGCTCTCCCTGGACAGATATTTTTTTCCAGTACATTATTCAGGAGAATGTCCATGCTAAACCTGAAACGAGGGAGAGGACTGGAGTGGGAGAGAAAGGGAACAAATAAGATTAAGAGAAATTGAGAAAGTATGAATGGAGAATTTAACTACAATTTGAAAATGTAAACTCCAAGGCCATTCAAAAAAGCACAGACCTCCTTTAAAATTAGACTTAGCAATTTCAATCAGACCCAACCATGAATGCATCATACATCTCTTGATACGTATCTCCAGAACCATCACACACACATCAAACCTGTTTTACCAAACTGAATCGTCGTTCATCTGAGCGACACTTCAGTGGTAGCTGCAGATTTGTAGTACAGTAATTTTCTATTATCGCCCCAACTTCCCCCCATACCACTCCCACCCCTTCATGTGGTAATCGAAATTTGAAGCTAATTTTACAGATTTCTGCATACTAGTATGCCTATTAAACTATTTTTTTCTTTTTTACTGGAAATGGTAATATGGAGAGGACACTGGAATATAAAGCAGCCCAATTTGAAGAGATTTTATTTGAAACTGTTGTGGACAGCCACAGACTGAAGTAGCCAAAGTTGTACACACTACCCAGAAATCCATTTACCAGTTGTTGTTGTTGTGGTACCCTGGCTGAAAGACTCCAGGGATCATCCAAACAGCCGAAGTACTTGAACACTATGGTAAAAATGCATCAGCTGGGGATGAAAACATTACGTGTGTGACCGTTTTTGATTATCCCGCCACGTGGGCAGCCACACTCCGACATCGGGGGAGGGAAGTGGGGATGAGGTTGGGGATTTACAGCATGAACAGATATGGACTGATTTGGAAGGTGAAGAGACATGGTGTAAGCCTGAATGTGAACTGATACAGGGTGAGTCTGAATGTGTGAAGGCAGGGGATGGGCCATTTCAGAAACTGATGATGTTGTGCACGGAGCTTGTCACAACTGAAGACAATCCCCGCATAACTATGCTGAGCATAACATTTTGATGTAGCCTTGGTGTTCTACGCTATGTCAATTGGTCTGACACAGCCTTAAGCCAAGGCGGCATTCACCAGTGAGAGATGGCCAAGGCCCAAAAGGAGGAGGAAAAAAAAAAAAAAAAAGAGGGGGGAGGGAAAGGATAAAGACTGCCTCATATTTTGAAGAGCAATCGCTGGAAAAGTTCTGGAATACCATAAGAGTAAAACACTGTGCTCTCACCAAAGAAAAAAATTAACATTGAAGAGAAAGGACCAAAAAGAAAGCCCAAGGCTATTTCTTTACAGGTCCGTTCCAGCTAGCCAAAGTCAGTGTGGTACACATTTTAACCACATCTCTGGAGCACATATTCCATCCCATGAGACACAGCTGAAGTAACCACCAAAATCCATCATCGAGGACAACAAAGTAGAAAAGACCAGGTTATTAATTATGCTGAAGGACTCCGCAAGGATGGGAGATCAGTCTGGTTCAAACTAAAGACTGGGGGAAAATGGAAAAGTTCGGGAAGACATGGACGTGGCAACGGAAAGCGTCAAGATCGGGGAAACAACAGGACACAGACAAACCAACAGAAAGCGATTGGGATCGAAGACTGTGAAGTGGAACTGTACGATCTTTGCCATGATCGATAAAAGAATTGTGATGGTCAAATGGAAATCAAAGAGAGACAATGGTGATGTAAGAGTTAGAGAACAGGATGCCAGAGAAATCCAAGTAGGAGAGTAAGAGGTTTCACTACCTCATCCTGACAACAGACAGAAACAGGCAGTAGGAATATTTCTGAGAGTAAATCTAAAAGTTTACGATGATAGCGCACTGTGTGTGTGTCTGTGTGCGTGAAATGATTTTAATCACTCACTGCACCACATGAAAGCAAAATGGCGGAAGCACACATGAACAATACCGAAAAGCAGACCCCCAATGGCAGTCAAGCCAACTGCTTTACAGAACTTTGACTTTGACTTTGAAGATACAAGATTCAGGTCCTTCCACAGGACCATGTTCAGGTTCTCAACTAAACTGATTGGCCTGGGTGGTTTGAGGATGGTGCCAATCAGATCACCTACTGAACAATTAAAGTAGGCATTCTGGGTCGTACACTGAAGGTAGTGCTGCCCAGTGCTTGTCCAGTCTTCTCTTGAAGGCGTCTACCGATGGCGCTGTTACCACATCATCCGGGAGGCTATTCCAGAGGTTCACAACTCTGTTTGCAAAGTAGTTGCCCCGTACGTTGAGACGATGCCTTGGTTTCTGAAGTTTCTGGGAGTTGCCTCTGGTGGATCTCAGTTCATTTGTGGCGACATGGAAGTCAGGGCGTGACACCTTGTAGAAGCCATGCAAGTACTTATAGACTTCAATTATGTCTCCCCGCTTTCTCCTGTGTTCCAAACATGGAAGCTTCAGCCGACGTAGCCTTTCGGGGTATGGGAGGTCCTTCAGAGGGCCCAACATTTTGGTCGCCCTCCTCTGGACGTTTTCCACTTCAGCGCAAAGGCCTTTTTGATTTTTCTCGTCTGGCTTCCACACACAGTGACCGTACTCCGAAGTGGCCTGACTAGTCCCTTGAACAGCTGGACAAAAGTTACTGGTGTTAGGGAGTCGAATGCCCTGCGAATGACTCCAACAATGCGGTTTGCCTTTGCTGTTGCCTGTGCCACGTGTTGCTTGAAAGTGAGCGCCTTGTCAATGGTCACCCCAAGATCTTTCTCTGCCTGTGTTTCTTTCAGTTTTACTCTAATTGAGTTGCCGTCTTTGTCTTTACTGTTCATGAAGTACTCTGTTTCTCTTTCATGGCCTAGTTTCTGGACGCAGCACTTCTCTGGATGAAATTTCAGTTGCCATTTGTCAGACCATTGCATCAGCTCGTCTAAGTCGTTCTGCATGGTTTCGTGGTTGTTCGGAACATCTACTCTTGCAAACAGCTTCGTGTCGTCGGCGAACATCCTTACTTGGCTCTTCACGTTAGCAGGCAAATCGTTTATGTAGATCACAAAGAGGATGCGCCCCAGTACACTTCCTTGAGGAATGCCACTGGTTACCTTGCCTTCCTGGGACATCACTCCATTGATCACTACTTGTTGTGTTCGGTTTGCAAGGAAGTCGCCAATCCATCGAAGAAGTTTACCCCTAATGCCACAAGTAGAGACCTTTTCCATGAGTCGACGATGAGGAACACTGTCAAATGCTTTTTGAAAGTCTGTGTAAATAACGTCCACACTTCCCCCCTCGTCGACTGCTTCTGTCCATGAGTCCATGACCTCCAGTAGCTGCGTTAGACATGACCGGCCTGTGGCCTTAGTAGAAAAAAGATCTAGCCTTAGGTGTTGCATCACCAAGATTTGAACGGCACCATTTCAGCACAGTGTCCTGGGCAGTCATGAGCTTTGGGTTGTCGTGCGTCTCGAGCCTTCTGCTGGTGGTGAGCTCAGCTAACGGCGACAGCCACAGTAGCTGTACACTGGAGTCCGGCGGATCGTCAGTGGTGAAAGCGACATTATTAGGCCTAATTAAAGCGGTAGCAATCGTCCCAATCATTTTCCATGCCGGTGCATGAATGTAAGTTCCAAGAAAATGTGATATCGATACTTAATTAAACTTAATGCCAATAATGTTACTGTGATAATAAAGGAAGATTAATTTTAAAGAAAGGTTAAATAAACGTTAGTACGAAATAAAACTTTGAGCATTTTTTTTTTAATTTGAATGCTTACAAATTCTTTTTTTTTTCAAAATAATTTTTGATTTTATATTTTTGTAATAATCATAATTATGCCAAAGTAAAACATTTTCGATGGAAACGTGTGTTTTAAAATATATTTTAAACTTTGTTGGAATCTGAGATCACCCATGAATTGCCGCCCTTACTTCCATTTTATTGAGTAAATAGAGATACTTTTATTTCATTTACTATTTCGTTGTATGGGTTGTAAAATTTCTGATTATGTTGTTTTGAGCTATCTGTTGGAGACAAATCGGTAGGAAGAAAATCACACAAAAATGGGAGACAGGTTTAGAATGTATATTTTCGGTATGTTCTTAATCTTTATTTGCCTCACAGATAGCCTAGAACAACCTAATTTCAAAGCCCCCAAAACAAAGAGAGAATCGAGCACAAAACAGACAAGAAATGAAGGATGTACACTTCTCACCGTTATGTAGCCTGCTGCCACCTTCCTTTTAGGAGTCGACCTCCCCCACTCATACTGTATGCAGTCTGGCCTTAGGGCGACACCAGATGACGGACTTCATATGTGTGGGCATTCCCTACGTATGTGAACATCCATTGTCCTTCCCTGATACGGTGCTCTGTGAGGGCCACCGCTATTATTCCTCAACACCAAAAATTCCTTCTTATGGATTCTCAAAAAACATTTGTCTCGACTGCACCTTGGAGATCATTGAGTGCAAGCTTTGGGGCTAAAACTGGATCCTCTCAAAACAACAGTCGGCATAGCAAATGAGGTGGGAGAAGAAGACGGGTAGGTAAGAACATAGCAACAGCTGGAAGACTATCCAAGATCAGGATCTGTACTTGGAACTGCTGCAGTGCCGGAAGGAGGATCTCAGCAACTGAAAAACGGCTTTGATGTTCTGTTGGACACAGAACTAGAAGTACCACCCACGGACCATTACATTTCGATTACTTCAAATCTTTCAAAAGCATGAAGTACGAGCACCAGTTATGATTATTAGAAACAGCTTGAAAAACAAACTGTCCAGGATAAACATTGGAAAAACATGATATAGCAGTGCACGTGAACTGAATGGGGGGCCGATAGCTCAGTTGGTAGAGCGCCGGACTCGTGATCCTGGGGTTGCGGGTTCGAATTTCGGTATAGGGGGATTTTTCCCTCGGAGTTAACATTGGTTCTGACTCCATCCCCCCTATAGTCGTTCGGATGGGACTATAAACCGAGGTCTAGTCTGTGTCACATGCACTAAAGACCATACACGGACTCTAAAGATCCCGATGCTCATGTCCTAAGACGGGTGAGTACCGGCTACACGAAAATACACAATGCATACACAATGATGTTAATAATGGTCAACCTGATGACCGCTGAACATTACTGGAAGAAGAAGAAGAAGAATGGTGTGAGAGACTGTAAAGACCTGCTGGTAATCTGAAAACTCTTGTTCTCGTCAGTTTACACAAACAGCCAGGTTCCCACTCATCAAGAACGGCTTGGACCTTCTTGGAGGAAACAGAAGATGAATTTAGAGACCCTGTAATTCTATGTGGAGATCTTAACGCACAGTTAAAATTGTGGGTTCAGCATGATACCAGTCTTCAATAAAATTGCGCTGAAAGAGATGCTGCATGAAGTACTCAACGCACTTACATCATCTGCAGCACGTGTAGGGCGACAGCAGGGTGACGCTGACAGTGTCACTGACTTTGTGCTCGTTGGACCAAAACTTACAGCAGGTATGAATGCAAAAGTACTTCTACCTCATGGAAGTGATCATTTCTCTGTTTTATTCAGTGTACAGAAACTTTTCTCTGTTTTATTCAGTTTACAGAAACTATCAAAGGTAAAACAAACGAAACAAAAGGACCCTCTTTTTATGACAACAATGAAGGAAATATCATAGGAACGTTAAGGAGTAGAAGATGCGAAAGAAACAATAGTAAAACTAAACATGCCATTCCACGCCTTGGTGGAACAGGGACACAAAACAGCTAGGAAAGAGAAACGCAAGGTCCTTTATGATGACCCAGCTGCCCACCCTCATGACCATCAACAAGATGGAGTACAGTGTCTCGCCTTACGTTGAAAAGGCGAGAACCTGTTACCGATGCAACAAGCTGGGTCACACCCAGAAAGAATGCCGGGCGAAAGAAAAAACCTGCCCTGTCTGTGGAAGACCTGGACACAGCCCACAAACGTGCACTGCGACCACACGCAGATGTATCAACTGCAGAGGTGAACACTCTGCAAACTACTTTGCCTGCCCAGCACGTAAACAAATGACCTTGGCCAACAGACTCAGGGCAGAAACGTACATGCCGCGTGCCCTGGCCTTCATGAAAGCTAAAGAAATCCTAGGCGCCAAAAAAGAGGAAGCCACAAAAGAGGAACCACATCTTCCTACAACCCCGTGGAGAACATACTCCGCCACCGACAGCTACGCGGGAAAAGTCATGGGTTCACGTCCAGTGCCCAAACCCAGAAAATCGATTATCCAAGCACAAACACACACCACGCCCTCTCGCCCAACAGATCAACCCACCATCACCAAAGTCATCGTTCGTTTCACTCAGATAGTGGAGGAACTGAAGACTGAAATCTCCAGTCTTAGGGAAGAGAACGCTATGCTGAAGAGAGAACTCCGGCAGAAGACATCTACTGGAGTTCTTTCTTCAGTTAGTGTAAAAGAATCAGCCCCTGTGGCTGACCAAGAGGAGCCAGTCCTCACAGCTGATGAGAAAGAGCCAATCATCACCGAAGAGCATACCATGGATGAAGAACAGACCATGGAGGAAGATTCCCTTGACAACAGGACAAGTATCCTCGAACCAAGTGTTCACCAAGTCCCTACAAAAATAACCGACCATGGACATGGACAGGAATGAAACAGGAACTCAGCGCCGACTGTCCATCCTACAATGGAACTGCAGATCCATCATAGGAAAGATCCCTTTCCTCTATGACTATCTGCAGAATCTACCACCTACTGACGTGTTGATGATTCAGTCACTCAACACCACTAAGAACAAACTCCCCACCATCGACGGCTTCTACCCGCCAGTTGTGGGCCTTGAAGGGGATCGAGTTATGGTGGCGACCTACGTCAGCACCAGACTAACATACAGCACCATCCAAGTTTCCACCAACCAAACCAGATGTCGACTAACCACATGTGCTGTTGCCATACCAACGCACAAGAACCGATCCATCAATCTAGCCAACGTCTACTATCCTGAGGGAAGCAAAACCACAGAAGATGTCACCTGGCTCACCGACCTCGGAACAGACGATAGTAACTGGGTAGTAGCTGGAGACTTCAACGTCAGTCACCGACTGTGGGACGCTGGGCAAACACGGGAAACCGGAAATCACCTTGCCAACACAGTCACCAACTCCAACCTTGTCCTCCTCAATGATGGGTCCATCACCCGAATTGGCCAAAAGGGACAGAACAGCAGCGCCATCGACCTGACCATGACGACACCAAACCTCAGCCTAGATGCAGAGTGGACAGTAGGAACGGACCACCTTCAGTCCGACCACCTGCCTCTACACCTTGTGCTCCAATCCGTCGACCCTACACCCACGGCAACGGACTCCAGACCCCAATTTCAGTACCACAGAGCTGACTGGGACCGCTTCGCACAGTTACTTGCTACTGAATGTGACTCCAGCGACCCGAGAGACCTAGACATCAACATCTACCATGACAACATAAGAGCCATGATCCTTCGAGCAGCAGATGCTGCCATCCCAAAGAGAGTGCCAGGCATGGACGGACCACACTGGCATTCAGCAGTCTGGTGGAACGAAGAATGCACCAAAGCTACCAGCAAAAAAAACGACGCATTCTCTGTAAATTCCGGAAAGATCTCTCTGAGGACAATAAATCCGAACTGATCGAAGCCACCGACCAATTCCAAGCCATCGCCGATGAAGCCAAAAGGGATCACTGGGAACGATTCTGCAAAGAAGAAATACGCGAACCCACAGATGGACCCAAAATATGGAAAAAGGTGCGACAGATGAGGAAGCAGAGACGCCGACCAGAGCGTCCCCTCCTCGTTGACGGCCAGCTTACAAAAAATACACAAGAAAAGGCCGAAGCACTCGCCAGCACATTCTCCAAGGCGAGCCAATCGCGCCATCTCCCTGCTGAAATGCTCCTACGCAGACGGGAGGCAGAAACCAACTTCACCATACCAGCACCGGACAACTCTGGCGCCATTAACAGCAGCCTAACCCTGGAAGAAGTGAAGACGGCAATCACCAGCCTAGGTTCAGCCAGCAAAGCCACAGGAGAAGATCCCATCTCCTATCACATGATTAAACGGTTCCCAGAGCCCATGGTGCGAGTACTACACTCCTTCTACCAAGTCTGCTGGGACTCTGGAAACATCCCGAAGGCCTGGAAGACAGCTATTGTTGTAGCGATTCCCAAGAATGGCAAACCAGCCCACCTTCCCTCCTGCTACCGACCCATCGCCTTAACGCCCCACCTCGGAAAAATCTATGAGAGGGTCCTGAAGAACAGACTGGAACACCATCTGGAGACACACAGTATCCTACCTCTTTGCCAGGCTGGCTTCAGAAAAGGACGCAACTGTATGGAGCACGTTGTCCAACTCCTTGAAGATGCCAAACGCTGGACCCTGCCAAACAAATCCAGAACAACTGTCACTACCTTCTTTGATATCAAGAAGGCCTTCGACACTGTCTGGCATTCCAAACTTCTCGACAAGATCGGCGCCCTCGGCATTTCAGGCCGGATGTACCAGTTCATTTCAACCTTCCTGGACTCCAGAGAAATGGCTGTGAAAGTGGGACCATCCACATCCCGGATGCACACCCTAGACATGGGCGTGCCACAGGGCAGTGTGATAGCACCAACCCTCTTCAATATCATGCTGCATGATATCAAGAAGTCCCTCAGACCAAGACCAAATCAGCCAGCGCTTTCCCTATATGCCGACGATTTGGCCATCTGGTCGAACATGATGGAGACACACAGAGTAAGCCAAATGAGACAGTACCAAAAAGACATAGACAACATCCAGTCCTACATGAAAGACAATGGCTTCGAACTGTCGGCTGAGAAGACGGTTCTAATGGCCTTCACAAAATGCAGGAGGAACCTGGATAACTACCACATAAGAGTAGCTGACCAGCTCATATTTCCCAGCAAGGAAGCCAAGTTCCTGGGTGTGACCATCACTCCCAACTTCACCTGGGAAAAGCACATCGGGGAGCTCACCACCAAGGCCACTAGAGCGGTGGGACTCATAAAATCGCTAAAGCAAGAACCCTGGGCTACACCAGAGAGCCTGATCCACCTGACAGGAGCCCTGGTGCGATCAAGACTGACCTATGGCCATGAAGCGTTCTTCACTGCACCAAAAACCTCATGGCAAAAACGTGAACGAGTGGAACTGGCAGCACTCAAGCATGCCTTTGGCGTCAGCCGATTCGCCATCAACGACCTCGTTTACCAGGAAGCAGGATGGCTTCCCCTCAAAGATGAATGTCGCCGCAGAAACGCGAACTTCGAAGCCCGTGTCTCAGCGGTAGGCACCACTGTGAAAGCCACCCTCCAGGACAACCCAAGCGCACGGTACGTCGCCTACAGGCACTCCATCAAAGAAAGGAAGGCAGACCTCACAGGCGGACATCGCCCTTCAGTGACCAGACCAAAGAAATCTGGGCAAGGGCCAACACCGGACCACATGACATGGAACCAACTCCTACACATCCCCTACTACCATGGGAACTGAAGAAACCACAAATCATCCATCACTATGGAGGGACCACGCCCAAGAAAAACAACCCACTCTACTTGTCAACACTGGCAAAGGAAAAAATCGGAGTAGAATATGACCATCACCTAAAAATCTACACTGATGGCTCAGTGCTAGAAGACGGCGAGGCAGGATGCGCTCTGGTTATCCCAGAACTCAAAACCACCAAGCAATACCGACTACCCAAATGGATCAGCATTTTTACTGCAGAACTCTATGCCATTTTAAAGGCCTGCGCTACCATCATCGACATGCCACGGCCTCCCCAGGCTGTGATTATCCTAACAGACTCCAAGTCCTCGCTGCAAAGCTTGTCAACAGGGAGGATGAAGAATCGACATGAGCTCCAAGCCGAAATCCTGTTCCTGGCTCACCAAATTATCTGTAAAGGAACAGACCTTACCCTGATGTGGCTGCCCTCCCATACAGGAATCAAGGGCAACGACATGGCAGACAGTGCCGCCAAAATCGCCACAAGAACTGGCCACCAAGTCAACCTACGACTATCTCTGGCTGAAGTTACCAGCAAAGCCCGACAAGCCGCCTACGACATCAGGAACGACGCTATGAAGACCCAATGTGCCGAGCGAGGATGGGTGTTCATCCCCATGCAAAGAAAACCTCCACGACTCCGACTTCCCCGAGGACTCTAGCAAATCCTCCGACGGATCAGGACAGGATACCACAGATGTGTTCTCCTGGGCCTGACCTGCCAATGCGGGTCAGAGGCCTCTCTCCAACACGCCCTGAGTGACTGTACCGACCTCCCCATTGCCATGACCGCCATCCAAGACTACAGACGAACACACCAACTACAGCTGCACGAATTTCTACTGCCGCACCCAACCCAAGGGACTCAACCCATGAGGATGCTGGCCAATGCCCTGACGTCCTCTGGACTCGACAACTGGTTCTAACCCAGCCCAGAAGAAGACAAAATGAACATCAACAACCACAACGAAAGGAGACAACTTTAACGACTACCACCGACGAATAACAACAATGACCAACCGCACCATGAAAATCTCTTAAATCCAATGACACCAAGACTACCGTGAATGAAAAACATGTCCCTAAAAGCTTTTGCTATGAGGACGTAAAACTCAACTATTTTCGCTTCAACTGTCTTAGATAAAATGGTGACCGAAGCCATGACATTGTGGCAAAGTTGTAATTTTATTGTATGTTTGTTTGGCCTACTCACTGAGTGTTTCTGATCCAGACTTTTGAAAAAAAAAAAACTTTCTCTCTCTGTCTCTCTCCCTCTCTTGTCCCTCTCTTTATTATCTACATTGATGTCTCTTGGTTGGTGTCATTATTTATCTGCTGTGCGATGTTTCAACTTTCATAGTTCTCTCTCCCTCCCTCTCAGTTCTCTCTCCTCCCTCTCCTCTCTCTCTCTCTCTTTCTCTTTGTGTTGATGTATAAGTTTAAAGTTTTGTGGTATGTGTGTTGAGTTCTGTACTGGCAACTACTGCCTATTTAGGTTTGATAATTTCATTTTGGGTTTTTTTTGCCCTTGGTATGATAAATGACTATGTAAATTATGTGATGGTGTGGAGGGGTAAGGGGTGTGCAGGTGAAGACAGGCAGATGGTGATATGCGCAGGGACCAAGGGACAGCAGCCAGTCAAGAAGACACAGACGAAGTGGAGTTTCTCTCTTCTTTATTTCTCTCCCATGGCAAGGAGCTCGAACCAGGAACACTGCCTGGGAACTCTCTCTCTCACACAGCACTCAGCGCACTGAGCACTCTCTCTGCATACTCGAGGCAACACTGTCGGGGCAACACTGTCGGGGCAACACTCTAGGCAACTCTGCCCGCACTCACGCGGCGCCCGAAATATATACAGCTTGACCGGACCGCAAAGCAGGCAACGCAGCGCCGCACGCAAAATGTGCCTCGCGAGACGGCAAATGACAAAATCTGTGCTACCTGTTCCAAACATATTACATATCGATGAAAAC
This sequence comes from Conus ventricosus, assembly GCA_018398815.1. Lineage (NCBI taxonomy): Eukaryota > Metazoa > Mollusca > Gastropoda > Neogastropoda > Conidae > Conus > Conus ventricosus. Next base: position 2,043,908 of record CM031622.1, read on the forward strand.
CTCAGAACCTAAGGAATAAAACGCAATAACTCATATTGGACAATACTGTGGCTGTGTAAAGTTATTGGCGATTAAAGTCCGAGAATGAACCCACTTTTAACAAGCTTACGTCATATTTTCCTTTATTTCGATGAAAAATACTAAACAGCGTGAAATAATTTTGTAATGAATAAAAAGCTTGAATTTCGCTCTTTCTATACATATAAATTTCATTATCCAAGATGCTGTCCAAGCGGAGAACTTTGCGTTTAAAGTTTGACAGAAAACACAACTTGCCTTATCACTACATGGCCGGTGAGAGGGTGTTGGCTGTAGCTGCGTTGGTCTTCGTCCAGAGGACCCGCAGTGCAGCGGCATATTCAGCCACCGACTCTGCCAGACCTTGCTGGCGTTTGTAGAATGCTCCAGCAAGGGCAGTGGAGTCCCTGTGCTCACCCCAGTGCTGCTCCAGGATGGCAAAGATTTTCGCAGGCGAGTCTATCTCGTCTGCCTCCATCGTCAGAACCTGCTGCCTCGCTCTGCCCTCCAAGGCGCTCAGGAGCCAGCCAGCAGCCATGAGATCCGGCATAGGTTGAAGCCTCAGCATCAAGGTGGCTTCCCTGATGAAATCCTCTGCACCTTCCTCCCCAGAAAATTTGCGCAGTTTGTGGGGGCGTAGAGAGTGTGCTGGCAGGGGTGGCTGGCCTCCCTGACCATCCGTGTTTGCAGCCTGGTTTCCTTCATTGGCCATGGTGTCCTAGGTCTTTCTTAGGCTGTGTCTCCTTGGTCCTCTGTCTCCGATCCTGCTCGGGTATAACCCATTGGATTTCAAATCCAAAGCCTAGAAATAAAGAAGAGAGAAACTCCACTTCGTCTATGTCTTCTTGACTGGCTGCTGTCCCTTGGTCCCTGCGCATATCACCATCTGCCTGTCTTCACCTGCACACCCCTTACCCCTCCACACCATCACAATTATAAATCCATAAATAAAGAAAATGAATTGGGTAGGTGTGTACGCAAGCCTAGTATCCATTGTAAAATGTAGATAATTTGATTTTGACAACTATTGTCTCCTACATTTACTGTTTTCTAAGAAGCTGTTTTCTTTGCATGTGTCTATACAGGCTTGCTCCCTGCTGTGTGTGTTGTAGTGAAGATGAATAAACACCTATCACCTTCTAGTCACTGAACTGTTCCATTGAGTGAATGAGCCACACATTCCAACACCACTCGACCACCGACTACACTTACAACACTGTCCAAGTGCAATCTTCTTAAATTAGAAAGAATTCGAAATGAAGCAATGAGATTAAAATCTTGGGAACCACGAAAGATACATCAGTTGAAACTGTAAGACACCTGCTAGACTTTCCTTCACTGTAGGTCGGACACAAGCTATAGCAGGTGAAGGCGTATGTTGGAGGACTTTAAAATACCCCCATTGCGTGCAGCAGTCAAGGAAACAAACGACACTCGCCTAGGATGTGGAAAATCATGGATGGGACAGGCAGAAAACAGCCAGTTAGCAGAACTCAAAGAAACGAAGGAATGGGAAAAGTATCCAGACCACTTCAAACACTTCTACCAAATTGCCATCGCTCCAGATCTTGGAAGACACTGTCGAGAATGACCAAAAAGGCCAAACCAACGCAGAAATTCAGATGGAGTTGGAAAACCTCTGCACAAAAAAAATATTGTTATATAAACTGTCGGTTCAAAGGTAAGTCAGGCAGAGAATACACAGCGAAGCAAAATGGCCGAGCTATCCAGTAAGACGATGATGCATACATTTTGACAACTATAAGTCTAACAATTGAGTTAGATAAGCAGTGACACACCAATTCCACTGGGTCTCATCCACAGATCAGTTTAGAACTCAAGAAACCATAATACTCACTAACTCTATGAACCTACTTCAGAAAGTGAACAGTGGAATGGGAAGCCCTGCTTAGCATAAAGTAATGTGCAACCTTCCACTGTAGAGACTCATATGAATGTACTGCCCAAGATATGCAAGTTTTATATGAAATGAGAGAGTAGACACACTGGCAGGCAAGACAATGATAAGAACAGGATTACAGCCAGGCCGATCTGTTGTGATAAGAATGTCAAAGAATCGCTTCAACAAACAAGAACAAAGCCGCTATTTCTTAGACCATCTTTCAGAGCTGAACAACAAGAGCGGAAGAGGTCACACATCTAGACTTAAGGGAAGAGCAAGAAACATCACCAACCAAACAAACATTGGAACAATCTCAAGGCCACACTACGAAGACTCCTCGAGATTGTGGCAAACTCATACTGGGCCTTTCCAATAACAGGCACAAATGATCAAACACACGTCAACTGAGATGAGAAAGATTTGAATGTCTTAGGATCCCAGTGTGTACTGTAGACGAGTGTGTGCTGGTGCGTGTGCATCGGTGAGGCCATGCACGTTTATAAGGAGAGTCCATAGAAGTGAGTGTGCATACGTTGGTGTGTGTATGCGCACACGCGCGCGCGCGCGCGTGTGTATGTGTGTGTGTGTGTGTTCTTCTTCTGTCATCCTCTGAACGTTTGTTACCCACAAATAATTAAAGGCGTGCGCACATGCACGAGCACAAATGCACGCATGTGCACACACACACACGC
>CM031622.1:2049020-2051520 GCA_018398815.1 Conus ventricosus
TAGATCTCGTTGCCGGTGTGGGGTCCCAGACTCATGACGCGTACTGAACAATCGGTCGAACAAGAGTTTTGTATGCAGTTTCTTTCATCTCCTTGTTTCCGATTTTGAGGTTTCGAGGGTTTTGCAGGCTTTTGCGGTGATAGTCTCAATGTGGGATCCCCATTTTTGGTCGTCTTGGACCATGACCCCTAGGTATTTGGTTGAGGTCACAACTTCTAGAAAGTGTCCATGGAGTTTGTACGCAGGTTGGAGTTTGTTCTGTCTCCGTGTAGCACTCAACGTTGAGCACTTTTCTGGATGGAAGCTCATGGACCACTGCTCTTCCCACTTTGTCAGAGTGTCAAGGTCATTTTGTAGTGTCTGTTGGTCAGATGCTTTCTTTATTGTGTGGCTGCACATCGTGTCATCTGCCAACAGGCGGACTTTGGAGCTGATCCCTCCCGGGAGGTCATTAATGTAATAGACAAATAGGCTTGGTCCTAGGATTGAGCCTTGGGAACTTCTGAGTCTACAGGGACATATGACGATCTTTGTCCTTCTGCTAGCGTTGCTTGTTTTCTGTCGGTAAGGAAGTTTTCTATCCATGCGTTTGTTCATCCTCTCTGATTCCATAACGACGGGGTTTGTGAATGAGGAGGGTATGGCTGACTTTATCGAATGCTTTGGAGAAGTCGAGTACGATCGTGTTCTCTTGATGACCTCTCATGATCTCTTCAGTGATTTCGTCCACATACCCTATCAGCTGGGTCTCACACGAACGTCCGCGTCTGAAGCCATGTTGCTGGGGGCACAGGATGTTGTACTTCTCTGCGTGTGTCATCATGTGGCTGGTGAGGATATGCTCCATCATTTTGCATGCGATGCACATCAGTGAGATGGGGCGGTAGTTTGATGGTTTGTACTTCTCGCCCTTTTTGAAGACAGGGGTGATGTGGGCCTGCTTCCAATAGCTTGGCACTTGCCCGGAGTTGTATGAGCGGCGGAACAGGAGGGTGAGTGCTGGGGCTCTTTCATCTGCTACGGTTTTCAAGAGTCGTGGGGTAATGTTGTCAGGTCCACATGCTTTGGCCTCACTGAGGCCATGCAGTAGCTTTATCACACCTGTTTCTGTGATGTTGACGTCTTCACAGTCTGGGTATTGGGGGGAGTTTGGGTTTGGGGGGCAGCGTAGATTGAATTGCTCAGAGGTGATTTTGTCTTTGGGGCTGAATACAGAATGGAACTGTTTGTTGAAGAGTTCTGCTTTTTTCTGTGGGTCTGTGATTAGTCTCCCTCCATTTTTCAGTGGGGAGACTCCGGTCCCAGGTTCACCAGATTTGTCCAGTTGTGTCGGTTTTGTGCCAAGGTCTGGATCTCTGCAAACGTTTTTCCCTGTCCATTCTGCTGTCACGCCATCTCTTTTTATTGTCTTCCCCTCGATCTCCTTCATTCGACAGTGTCCGGAAGTATGGAACCATCCTGCAATAGCACCATGTATAAACCCCACACTGTTTACTTTGGAGAATAGTTGCTAGATGATGTGATCAGCTTCTGCCCGATGTTAAATTTCTTCATTGTGGCCCATAATGCCTCCTGACACAGCCTGTCAAACGCCCCCTTGAAGTCTATGAAGACGTGGTTGAAGTCTCCCTGGTGCTGGAGATTTTTTTCGCAAAAGGTGCGAAAAACACTGTTTGATGAGTACTTTTGCCATTGCAGAAGTCAGCCTGCTCTTCAGCAACGAAGGTATCTGTTTGCGGTTGCAATCTCTTCAGAATGATTATTTTGCTGGCGTGGCTGATCAAGTTTACAGTACATTAGCGGTGCTGGAGACTGATTTCTTTTGGAAAGAGTAGTGGTTAAGTCCATGGCGTAGGCCTGTCCCCAGTGTGCAAGATTTGGTTGTAGATGACATTTAAGTTATCAGTTACAGCATGGTGTCAAGAATTCTTCAGGGATTTCGTCTGTGCCTCAGCCTCAGTGACTTCACTGCATCTATGGCTTCTTCGAGGAGCATTGAAAAGTCGACCTCATTTGATGAATCTTGTGGTACTAGCTAATCTGACTTTCCTGTGCCCTGTTTGTTGTAGAGTTCAGAGCAATATTCAGTCTACCTTTAATGATGTCTTCTTCCTGAGTGTGACAGTCACCGTCTTTGTCCTGGATGGTGCTGAATTCGTTTTGCTTTTGTTTGGTAAGGTCCTTTCCAATCTTACAAACTTTCTTTGCGTTGTTGTTGTCTAGTTGTTGTTTTTTCCACCGATGTCTTCACACTGATCAATGGTCCAGCTTTCCTTTGCACTCTTCATTTCTTCACCGATTCTCTCGTTTACAGCACAGCTTTTCTCCCCGTCAGTCTTCGTTATTGAGTGGTTTTAAGGTCCGTCTTGTATCACACATCTCCACGATACTGCTTGAGATCCGTGATTTTAATTTCTATCCGCTTAATCCTAGGATCACTGTTGCTGTTGCAGTCATCCCTTGGTTGAATTGTTCGAGAGGGATTCAAAGTCTTCTTCTA
>CM031622.1:2056520-2161520 GCA_018398815.1 Conus ventricosus
ACACACAGGTGATGCTGACACACACACCGTCCACACACTGACACACCCCACACATCTCATGATGTTGGTCTTTGTTACAATTTTGAACTCTTTATTAAAACAAAAAACATACCTTGCTTCATCCCTGGGGAAACGAAACATTCGCCATCCTTTTTTCCGCGAATGGTTGCAGTTAGGAGCTGCACACCACGCCATTTTGACCAGTACCAGACCGTCAGAATGTACCGGTTTCCAGAGTACGGCATACCAGAAACTTTGTCTGTTTACTCCCTGAGCGGAAGAGGGTGGTGGGTCCTGCATATTAATGAGGCTCGCTGCGTGGCTTCAGCGCGCGGCTGAAGTGAGACATCTCCCTTTTCTACTATCTCTGCTTTTATCTTCTTGAATATCGAGTGCGACCCCTTGTTGCTAAATTTGCTCCAGGGCCAACAGTCTGAGTCGCACTGTTTTATGTTATTTTATTTTACTTTTTAACATGCGCGCTGGTGACCTACTTGTTTTTGAGTGAACCAGTATTTTAGGAAGAAGAAGAACCCGTCAACATTTTTTTATGTATGTTTGTTACAAGTTTTGTAAGTGTTACTGTTAGTTGTTGGTCGTGCTTAGTAAATGCTAGTCATGCTTAGTTCCTCGCCAGGGCAGATATTAAACCCCCCCCCCCCCCCCCCCCCCCCCCCCCCCCGCATATTTTGGTTTGTTGTCCATGGAAATAAAGATTATCTCTATGATCTCAAATTCCACAGTAGGAGGGAACTAAACAAAACTGGACACAAGAACCCTTCATTATTAGACAATGAATTTACTTTATCTCAAAGATCATCTCATTTCGTTCTTTGTTTGAATCAGTCCTAACTGCACTAAAAAGGCAAGTAGCAGGTAAAAACACAAAACTGGGTGCCTGTGACCTAAGTGATACTATCTCATTATCAGTTCCATTATCAATATCAGTGAACGAAATGTGCAATATAATTGAAAGAACAGTATATTTGAATTTTAGACGTAGGACTCAAACTGGTCGTTTTGAAACCTTTCTCTCTGGACCAAGACGTATCATTTGTTAATTACATAGAATGAGGCTCGATGCTTGGAAAACAAAATATTCTAAGAATGTTCAGTGTGTGTGTGGTTGTTTTATTTCCATTCCACGCATTCTTTTTAACTGCCAGATTCTGAATATGTTATATTTTGACAAGCAGTTCATTTTAGACAATAGGTTATCTGCTGATTTTGTATTATACAATAAATTACTTAAAGCGTATGGCATTGGTCAAAGTATATTGAATAGTCCTATCAACCTTTTATTATGATTTGGTTTTAAATTTTGTGATTATTTAATATCATAATGTAGTATATTTGTATAGGTAGGCGTGTTTGTGTGTGTGTGTGTATGCAAACATGTGCCTTTTCTTTTTATTTTATTTCACTTTGTTGTTTTATTTCATTTCATTTTAGTTTAGTTTTTTTTATTTTTTTATTTTCTTTGTGTGTAATATCACCGATTATGATGAAAACACATTAAATAAAAGATTCATTCCGAGTCTCCCTCTCTCTCTCTCTCTCTCTCTCTCTCTCTCTCTCTCTCTCTCTCTCTCTCCTCTCTCTCTCTCTCTGTGTATATATGTGTGTGTGTATGCGACTATGTGTGTGTGTGTGTGTGTGTGTGTAAGAGAGACGGTGAAACAGAAAGCGATATGGACATGATGGAGAGTTAGCAACACCTACATGCACCCGCTTGAAGCCAAGAAAAACAACTTGCATGTACCCATGGATATGCAAGTTTGAGAAAACTGTTTTTCTGTATTCACTTAAAAGAAGACATAGGTGTAATGTAAATATATAGAGATTGCTGGAAAATTCTGGTGCAAAACTTAGTATTTTCCATTCTAGCTGGAATAAAATAACAAAAGGGCCATGAATACTGACTGCAAATCTTGTGTTTATGGGTGTGTGTGATGGAGTTATTCTCAAAATCCTACGAGCTCCATAAATTTGATCTATTTACCACCTTTGTGCTGTATTTATTTGATGTGTTCAAATATACACCCACAAAATTGTGTTTAAAAAAATGCTAACATAATCTGTTAATGGTGTCCGTAGCTGTTTTAGGTTAGAATACATTGCTTGTGTAAGAAATTCATACAAGAAATTTATAAAGGTTTATATTATAGGTTCTCATTGTGATGATGTGATTAAAAAAGATAAAAACACTCATATTCTGCCACAGTCTCTGAAAAGTGTTTGATGACATTAACTCTTCAGTTCTTTCCCTTGAATTTCGATCACCAGTGATCGACAGTTTTCTTCCCGGAATTATGATATTTAAAACAACATTTTTGTTATCTGAAGCAATACCTCGCCTAGAAAACCCAAAATAGACATATTCATCACAACACATTAATATTTTAGAAATGATGGGCAAAATCTTACGAACAAAGAACGTCCGACATGCAAAATGCAAAAATCTCAAAACTGTTGAGAGTTAAGTTATGAGTAGGCATATGTACAGTCTGATTTGTAATATACCAAGTGACCATTAAATGTTTAGCTGGGCAACTTGAATGGATGAGTGTAACAGTTTGGTGTGTTTTATGTGCAGGAACAGGACTGGTGCTGTTTTCACTGGCGGTAGCAGGAGTGTCAGCAATGTACTCGCCTAGTGATGATGTAGTGGATCTGACACCAACCAACTTTCATTCTAAAGTCATAAATGGTGATGAGCTGTGGATCGTGGAATTCTACGCTCCTTGGTAAGCTACAGTACAACTTGTCAAAAACAACCACCAGCAATCCTTTCACTCGGTGCCAATGGCATTGTGTTTCAGCTTTGAAGTTGGCATACTGGTCACTCACTGGGATGAATTAAAACTTGAAGCATCATCAAAATGGGGAATTTTTTGTGCACATGAAGTTTCAGTGCAAGAAAATATACACAGGGCATAACTTGACCATTGAACTGTACATAGTTCTTGCCCATAGGCCCAAAACTGTAGTTTTCTCTCTGATATTTTTGTTTGGAGACAAGTCTGAGGAGACAAGTCTGAGGTCGCTCGTCAGTCGTGCCTCAGACAAGATAGTGGAAGGAAAGTGATTCTGTTTTTGAGAGGCATCAAACTTGTGGTAGGTGAAGGATGCTAAATGACATTGAACTAAATTGGATAATGTATATAAAAAAAAAAATTTAAAAAGGAAAAATCTTGAAATTCTTTTTGGTGCTTTTAGTAATGGATGATACAAACATTCTAAGGCACACATTCCTTTCTGACTGTTTTTCCATTTCAGGATTTAGTGACATAATTGACAGAAAATACAGAAATTTTCAAATACAGAAATACAGGAAAATGTTATTTGGACTTCAGATATTACAGAGTAAAGTGCTTGATTATGTGTAACACGTAAGCTTGTAATTTTGTGCAGATCTCTGTTGAATTTTTGAAATATGGCAAAACTTTTATGTCATGAGGAGACAAGGTGAAGAAATCTATTTTTATCACAGCTCCATTGAGTAAAAAGAAAAAAAAATCTTGAAAGATGGGAGTATTTGGTTGGTGAAACTAGCGCGAGGGGCCAGCACCTAAATGGCAGCAGCATTCATTTGTTGAGCTCATGGTTGTGAATTTTAGGGGTTTGAAAACTCCTCCTTTCCATCCAGCAGTCGGTAGGTACCTGATTAATTCCATTTAGGGAAAGTTAAAGGGATTGAAAAAAAGAGGATAGGGTTTTGCCTTTGTTGTTCTCCGTACCTTTGGTCTTTAAGCTATTGGTTTGTAACTGTTAAATGTAGTGAAGATAAAGAGAGAGATGGTCCAGAAAAACAAGTCCTAAAGCCAGATGTTTCTACTGAGACGGTTCAGTGCACTGCTGTGTTAGTACGTGCGTGTCCATGTGTAGAGAGAAAGGGGTTTGATTGTATACAAAGCGAGAAAAATTGTGAATAAAATTTATGAGGATGAATCTCTTGCCAAATGTAGATAATGTAGGATATTTATGTAACTCTTTATACCTGTGCATCTTTGTAAAGTGCCTATAGGATCTTAACATTCAGTTCATTACGTTGGTACTTAAATGTGTATACACAGATTTGAGGACTATAAGTGTTATAAATATAGAAGTGTTTTCAGATGTTCATGTGACCGTGACAAACAAATGAGTGATTTAAAGGAACTTACCTTTCAAACAAAATTTCTGTTGTTTCTGTCACTATGTCTAACTCTTTGACATTGTGTCCACTATATTGTTTGCCTTTCTATTTAAAGAGAATAAAATGTATAATTTGATGTACCCAGGTGTGGCCACTGTCAAAGCTTGGCTCCAGAGTGGAAGAAAGCAGCATCAGCTTTGAAGGTATGGCATCTGTTGGTCTGATTATAATGTCCAGTCTGCTAAAGGTTGGGGTTTAAGTAAGATGATAAGTAAACTAGTAAATACATAGATACATGGGTAAAGTGCTGCATCAGAGGCTAATACATTTAGTTGTATTAGCATGCTTTAAACATTGTATGGAGAGAGTGTTAGCAATCAATTGCTATGATATTTTGGTGCGATTTCATTTTTGCAGATCATATATCAATTCTTTGCTAGAGAGAAATGTATGTATGTACAGTTTGTTAATGATATGTAGTACTTAATCATAATATAACATGCTTTTTATTTTCTGCCTCTGAAGCATCATGTTGTGAAAATTGACAGGAATTTGTCAGCGGATGTGCGTGCGCTGGGGGACAGAAACTGTGGTCAGTTGTGACTTGGTCTCACAGTGGACATTTTGCGTTTGGATCATTGGACTGGGTTTCTTTGCTCTACAAAGATGAGGTGGTGGCAACGCAGAGACTGGCTGTTGACAGTGGTGGCCAATCACACTCTGGACCTTTATCCATTTGACAGTGGAGTGTTGGACTGGGTATCTGTATCTGCAAGATGTGAGAGGACGAGACAAAGATAAAGCATTGCCATTCAGGATTGGTTTCAACAGTGTGGACACCTGGTAATTTTTCTTCTCAGACACAAGCATCTGAACAAAGCTTTTACCCAAAAAGTGATGAGTGGTGTTTCCAGTGCTCCGAATGTGGTGATGAGTGGTGTCTTCTCTGAATGTGGTTAATACGTAACAACCATGATCATTTTTGCATGGATGGTTACTTGCAGGTTACATCGGGTTGTTGTTTAAAAAAATCTGTTGGCAAAGGATGGGATGGTTAATTTGAATGAAGAAACTCCATTTCTGAAACATCTAATGGGTCATTTACACAAACAGCTAAAGGGTAAGTATGTGAAGTGTGATCATTATACTGAAAGAATAAATAAGACCTTTACCTTTGAGGTCTTGTGGCTGTTAGTATGAAGTGATAGCATGAAAGTTCTAAAAGTCTTGTCCTGAAATAGGTGATTGACCTAAACGTGCTTTCTGATTTGGGGTATGGAGGGGTCATTATGGTAAACATTTGAATTACTGTTGTAATGTTAAATATATTCATGCTGCTGATGCGACAAGCAGAATTTTGAGGAGTTAATCAGAATCGTAAATTTTAGACAAAAAAAGAAAAACAGATGATGACACTGTGAAAGAAATTTTTCGCAAAGGGGAAATGCTTTTTGAAAACTTGTAGTTTTTCAAGAAAACTGTTAAAGTTTAACAGGAGAATGATGATAATGAAATTAAAAATAGATGATTGTTCCTACATCACAAGAAGTCAGAGGTGTAGCACCTCCTGTCGAAAATCACACATACAGAAATGTCAAAAACTACCTTTTATTTTATTGTATTTTTTTAATTCATAAAGCAGGAATATACATGTACAGCATTTACACTCAGGAGTTACTCAGTTACAAGATCAGGTGTCCCTCCCCTCCCCCCTTCTTTTTTTTCCCCCAAAAGGTATGAATGCTTTCTACAGTTGGAAGCAGGAGGTATGACGCCTTCCTAAAATTTTTAGGATATACAACACTGGCTGATGATAATCAACCACAATGATTCAACATCAAAATATTGAATTATGTAAATGCTTCTTGTGCATTTATGTTGTGTACAATATGTGTATTTGTTGTTTACTATGTGTGTGAAAAGTGCATGTATAATTGTATGCACCTGAATGTGGTGTGTACATGAAAAGCTTCAAGCATGAGAGCGTGTTTGTCCTACAAGGTACGCAAGTACATAACGATATTTATCATTGAAGAAAATGAAAAGCAAAAGAACAAACATCCATGATTGGTCATGGAATGTTTTGAATTTGGTCATGTACTGATCTGTTCCACCCCGAATGAAGTGAAGCATGGAGAGAACGGGTGTTTCAGGGAATTGTGAAGGTGGGTGCTGTCAATGCAGATGAGCACAACGCCCTGGGTGGGCAGTATGGAGTGCGGGGCTTCCCCACCATCAAGTTCTTTGGCCTGGACAAGTTCAAACCTCAGGATTACCAGGGTATGTGGCCCAACATCACCGTTAAACTCATAAACCGGCAATTCTATGCTTTAGGGGGGGGGGGGGGGGGGGGGGGGGGGGGGGGGGGCGGCTGACAAGGGATTGTTGGAAGTAGGAGTTGCCTCCCTTTAGGCAGTGAAGGATGGAGAAGAGTAGGGGCAGAAGTAATTTAAAAAAAAATCATTTTGTTACTGTGTGCCTTATGTTTCTGACCTTTAGTATTTGTGCATGAATTTGTAAGTCCCAAAGTTGTGTGAGAAGCTCCTCAAGATCAGCTTATTCAAGGGCATGGAAGGAGGAGGAGATGGGGTGCAAAACAAGACGAAGAGCCAAAAATGATCTGTTCATACTCATAGTGGAAAATAAGTTTTGCCTTTATTTCAGGTTTTTAGGGGTTTTTTGTTGTTTTTTTGTGTGTGTGTGCCTTTTTTTTCTTTAGTGATCAGCTGTCTATTTTAGTTGGTAGTCCAAGTTCCCCTTCATCCTACCTTTTGCACCATTTGACCCCAGTACTTAGACTCCAGAAAGGTGGCAGCTGTGTTTGGGGATCATGGAATGAGCAGGGCAAGAAGAAGGGAAACAGTGGGATAAAGGGACATGATATGATTCATGAACTTGGCTCCTTTCAGGTGTCGGCACACCCACAGCAGGCAGCAACGATTAGCTTAAGGGTACCAAACACATGATTGGTGTATGCTTGCCCTTCATTGCTGGAAAATGATGTTGAACGGTACAAACACTGGATGGGTGTGTTCATGTCTTATCAGGCTGAGGAATGAAAGCATGTGCTATGACCCTTGTCTCGCATGTTTTCTACCTTTTTTTTTTCTTCCTTAGGTAGTTGTCATATTTGAAATTTGCGTTGGAAGTGATAGTAATTGCGCCTGAGATTGCTTGTATTGTAATAGTGATTGCTGACATTGCAGGTGAAGTGGTGATGATTGTATGACGTAGCTGGTATGGGGGTATTTCTGACATTGTTCATGAATTAATGATGATTGCTTGGTGATATAATGATGGTGACTGTCTGACATTGCTGGTGTAATGATGCTGATTGTCTGACATTGCTGTTGTAATGACAGTGATTGTCTGACATTGCTGGTGTAGTGACGGTGATTGTCTGACATTGCTGTTGTAATGATGCTGATTGTCTGACATTGCTGTTGTAATGATGCTGATTGTCTGACATTGCTGTTGTAATGACGGTGATTGTCTGACATTGCTGGTGCAATGACAGTGATTGTCTGACATTGCTGTTGTAATGACGGTGATTGTCTGACATTGCTGGTGCAATGACAGTGATTGTCTGACATTGCTGTTGTAATGACGGTGATTGTCTGACATTGGTGTTGCAATGACGGTGATTGTCTGACATTGCTGTTGCAATGACGGTGATTGTCTGACATTGCTGTTGCAATGACGGTGATTGTCTGACATTGCTGGTGCAATGACGGTGATTGTATGACATTGCTGTTGCAATGACGGTGATTGTCTGACATTGCTGTTGCAATGACGGTGATTGTCTGACATTGCTGTTGCAATGACGGTGATTGTCTGACATTGCTGTTGCAATGACGGTGATTGTCTGACATTGCTGTTGCAATGACGGTGATTGTCTGACATTGCTGGTGCAATGACGGTGATTGTATGACATTGCTGGTGCAATGACGGTGATTGTATGACATTGCTGGTGTAATGACAAGTGATTGTCTGACATTGCTGTTGCAATGACAGTGATTGTCTGACATTGCTGGTGTCATGACCATGATTGTCTGACATTGCTGGTGTATCGACGGTGATTGTCTGACATTGCTGGTGTTATGACCGTGATTGTCTGACATTGCTGGTGTAATGACGGTGATTGTCTGACATTGCTGGTGTAATGACGGTGATTGTCTGACATTGCTGTTGTAATGATGGCGGTTGTCCGACATGGCTGGTGTAATGACGGTGATAGTCTGACATTGCAAGTGTATCGACGGTGATTGTCTGACATTGCTGGTGTAATGACGGTGATTGTCTGACATTGCTGTTGTAATGACGGTGATTGTCTGACATTGCAAGTGTATCGACGGTGATTGTCTGACATTGCAAGTGTATCGACGGTGATTGTCTGACATTGCAAGTGTATCGACGGTGATTGTCTGACATTGCTGTTGTAATGACGGTGATTGTCTGACATTGCAAGTGTATCGACGGTGATTGTCTGACATTGCTGGTGTAATGACCGTGATTGTCTGACATTGCAAGTGTATCGACGGTGATTGTCTGACATTGCTGGTGTAATGACGGTGATTGTCTGACATTGCAAGTGTATCGACGGTGATTGTCTGACATTGCTGGTGTAATGACGGTGATTGTCTGACATTGCAAGTGTATCGACGGTGATTGTCTGACATTGCTGGTGTAATGACCGTGATTGTCTGACATTGCTGGTGTAGTGACACTGATTGTCTGACATTGCTCTTGTAATGATGGTGATTGACGTTGCTGGTGTAATGATGGTGATTGTCTGACATTGCTGTTGATGGTGATTGTGTGACATTACTGGTGTAATGACAGTGATTGTCTGGCATTGCTGTTGTAATGATGGTGATAGTCTGTCCTAGTTGTTTCAGTGGTGACGATTGACACTGCAGGTGAAATAGTGGTCATTGCCTGACATTGTTAGTATAGTGATTGCAGTTGTCTGATGTTGCTGGGGAAGTGATAACCTGACATCGCTGGTAGATATTGATGGTGAGTGATTAACTAACATTGCTGGTATAGTGATGATGATGGTTGATGATGATGGCAGTAGCTGAATGTTTCTGTTGTTAAGATGGTGATGGCCTGATGATGTTGTGGCATCTATTGTGATGGCCTGTTGGTATAGTGATGTGCATTGCTGGTGTAATGATGACTATTGCATGTGCATGTGTGTGTGTGTGCAGGCCAACGCACAGCTCAAGGCATTGTGGACTTCAGCCTGAACCAGGCCAAGAGTGTGGCCAGTGCACGTCTATCGGGCAAGAAAAGCGGGGATAGCAAGAGCAAGAGTGGTGGCAGTGGCAAGGCAAGTCTACCTTGAGTGTAGGCAGATGGGCTGTTGGCTGTGAAGACAGACCTGTCGCATTTTGCTTCCTCTGTACATTTGGGCCCTTCCCTTTTCTCCCCTCCTTATACTTTGCGCATGTTTTGACATTTTGTAACCACTTTAGACATACATGCGAGCGCATGTACACACATGTACACACACAAACACACACACATATTCTCTCTCTCTCTCTCTCTCTCTCTCTCTCTCTCTCTCTCGACGCTTTTTGATACTCCCTATTACAGAGTAACTTCTGTTAAAAAAAATCCCGAAATGAAACAATTCCGTCTTCATATCGACTATGAATTCTGTGATGGGTCCTTTAATACTCTGATATTTTCCATTTCATTTTGAGTGTCCCCATTTTATTCAACTTGTCACCAGCTTACCAATATTGTATAAGGACATTTTCTTTTTACTGAATTGAAAAAAAAAAGAGAAAATCTGCCTCTGTTAACAACCTATTTCTTTACTTACTTGACGCCCCTCTGCCCCACCCCCAACACACTCAGAGATGCATCCATTAAGTGGATGAAACCCGACTGTGTGGTCCCAGTCTTCCCAACTGAGCCAGTAGCAAACTCAACTCTGGGGAGGAGCCGGTCGGGGAAGAAAAATCCCACATGACTGGGAATCGAACCCACGACCTCCCAGTTGGGAGTCTGCGATGCTAACCACTTTGCCATGGCAGCTGGTGAGATTTCTTTATGTTTGTCAGCGCAAACCCATCCACATGAGGTTCTTGACGATTATTATTGATGATGTTGATGGAATTGTGATGCTCACAGGCAGGAGACCCTGCTGATGTGGTTGAGTTGACGGACAGCAACTTTGAGGAGGAGGTACTGGAGCATGATGGGTTGGTGATGGTGGAGTTCTACGCCCCTTGGTGCGGCCATTGCAAGAACCTGGCCCCCCAGTGGGCCAAGGCTGCCTCAGAGCTAAAGGGCAAAGTCAAATTGTGTGCTCTGGATGCCACCGTTCATACTGTCATGGCCAATAGATATGGGGTGAGTTGGATTTATTTTGTGTTGCCCTGAAGGTCAAGTCATAGATTATATCTGTACTTATACCATGATTTTTAGGCTGTGAAGCGCACTGTTGTATAAGCCACTCCCACCATTTTTTTAAATTTTAGTAGTTAAGAAAATCAGTGGCTTCAGTGGCAACTGAGTTTTATCAACATCATGAAAAGTGCGGTGAAAACTGATAAATCAAGAGAGTAGTACAACATCATGGAAACTAAACCAGTGTATTTTGAGTAATGTTATAAACTCACGAACAAGTAGGCAACAGCATTATATACAATGCAGAGAAAAATCAACTACTCAAAATCTTGTTTATTGTTATTGTGAATTTGTACATGATACAGTCATTAAAGCTATTGCATAGTGACGAAACTCCTGTTGGTCAGCAAGTTGAAACAGACTCTAGAAAAACTTAAGTGATAAATGAATGAACGAGCGTGTGACGCTGACAGGTATTTGAGGAGGAGGTGGTATGAGGGAATGATGCTCTGACTAAATCTGATTTGACTGGCCAAGGAAAGACTGTGTACACTGAATGAGAGACTCCTGACTGCTAGGGCAGAGGGAGGTTAGAAATGAGAGAGCGGAGTTTCACAGCTTGGCAAATGAGAGAGGGAGGAGTCACAGAGGGGAGAGTTACTCAGCCTGAATCTGATTAATGATTTGCCGAGAAAAGATGGTGTGCACAGAATGACTGACAGACTTATGACTGATTGGGGAGAGGCAGGAGGACGGGAAGGAGAGGGTAGGGGGGGGGGGGGGGGGGGTTGGGTGGGAAGAAGGTGGAAGGTGGAGTGAAACAGATTGGCAGTCCAAACATCTGAGTCAGTCTGTAGCTTGATGGGAAAATTAGGTGTGTATTAAGTCTGTGGCAGCCCCCTGCATTTTGGTAAAGGCCTACATAGAATAGCTTCAGTGGAATTTGTATCAAATTCATGGCATCTTACACAGATGTTGCAGAAGATGGAGAGAATGCTATCAGATATCGGGTAAAGTGGGATGTCTGTGGATATGAGGTGAGGTTGAAAGGTGAATAGGTATAGGGTGATTTGGAGAGACTATGCAGGTTGAATTGGAATGCAGATGGATATGGGATGAGTTGACTGTCAATAGACATGGGTGAGTTGAACTGTGAATAGATATGGGATGAGTTGGTCAGTCAATAGACATGGGTGAGTTGAACTGTGAATAGATATGGGATGAGTTGACTGTCAATAGACATGGGTGAGTTGAACTGTGAATAGATATGGGATGAGTTGGTCTGTCAATAGACATGGGCGAGTTGAACTGTGAATAGATATGGGGGCAGTCGGACAACAAACAGATATGGGGGGGACTAGAATGTGCACAGATACCTGCAGGGGGAGGTGAAACGTGAACAGATGACGGGGAAAGTTGAAGGTGAACAGACGAGGGTTGAGTTGGAATGGGAACAGATAATGGGCGAGTCAAAATGTGAATAGATCGTGTTAGCTGAAAGGTGAAGATATTTAGGAATGGGGATGTTGTTGTCGTACCCTGGCTAAAAGACTCCAGGGATCATCCCAATAGCTGAAGCACTTGAACACTATGGTAAAAATGGATCAGCTGGGGATGAGAACATTACGTGTGTGACTGTTTTTGATTATCCCACCACATGGACAGCCACACTCCGACATCGGGGGAGGGAAGTGGGGGTGAGGTTGGGGATTTACAGCATGAACAGATATGGACTGATTTGGAAGGTGAAGAGACATGGTGTTAGCCTGAATGTGAACTGATACAGGGTGAGTCTGAATGTGTGAAGGCAGGGGATGGGCCATGCAGTTAAAACATAGACAGATACAGGGCGATTTAGTACAGGGCGATTTAGTAAAGCAACAAGTTCAGGGCGAGAAAAGAATTTGGACCTTTGATGTTGTATAAAATGTAGCTTACATCTTTGGGAATATGACATGTGCTCATGAGATGTGGATAGAGCAGAAATTTCTCTGCTAAATGGTTATGATGAATGAGAAAATAAATCTCAAACTTAGTGAATTTTTATGCCTGTAGTTTTATCTGAATGTGAATGTACTGACTTATGTTACATTATTTCTTCATTGGTTGGTTGATATGAGCAGGTTGATGTGGTGTGAGTCAGTATTAAGTTGTAAGGCTCTCACAAGATCAGTGGATAGTAACAACAGAGAACAATGAGAATTAAAGTGTCAAGTGAATCTCCAGGTAAACCAGTCTGAATTGGTTTGCAACTTACAGTACAAATGATTGAATTTACAATCCCGGTGAAAATCATAGCAAACTAGTGGAGCAAAGTTCTTGACAGCTTACTTGCCAACTTATGTCTAGTACCCTTCTAGAGGCCTAGGTCACTGACAGAAGAGTTCTCCAGACATCTCTGTCATGGGCTTTTCTCTCCAGGTGGTCATGAATCATCTTGTTGAAGACCCATCCTTTTTCAGGGCGGATGCAGCTCTTTCCAAGTTCGTGTGTCTATAGCTAAGAGTTTTTGATAGGATATGGCAGCTCTGCCCATTCCTTCCTTTCTTATCTGGGCTTGGGAAAGGCAGTGGCAGAATTTCTGGGCAAAGGAAAAAAAAAAGGTGATAACTTTGTTTTCAGGTTCGAGGATACCCAACCATCAAGACGTTCCCGGCAGGCAAAAAAGACGGAGAGGCTGAGGACTATGATGGAGGTCGCACAGCATCCGACATTGTACAGTGGGCGATGGAAAAGCTGCAGCCAATATCCTGCCCCAGATGTCTATGAGGTGAGTCCTTAGGTCTCGGATATAGGCCATTCTTAAATAAACAAGTAAAGTTCTCAGGAACAGATTGCCTACTTATGATGATCCCTACACAGGTTTCAGAGTTGACTTCTTTTATCACGGCTTGTGAGTACAGATTGTTGTGTTTCAATGATTTACCTATTGTCTTTATTAGACACTCTTTTCTGAAGAGAAAGATTGCATTCTCATATCCAGCATAATACTGCTCGCTGCTGCTTGACTGAAAAAGATTGTTCAGCGTACTGAGCTTTGAAGTGTTTTGAGTAGACTGTCAAATTGATTTTGGCCCTAGCATTATACTTAATTTTGCTGCCAAAGTACTGTGAATATTACACTTGTACTGATTGAAACATTTGGTTATGCATTGAAAGTGAAAATATAGGTCAAATTCTGCACAAGACAGACAAACTACGAATTCATTATCATCGCAGGAGAACTTGTTAAGATATTTTCATTCACATGAACCAGAATAGTTTCCAGAACATGTTGAGAGATGATTTTTTCCTCTGAGAACCTGGAATTGTCAGGTTATGTGTAACCCAGTGGTCCTGGGTCACAAACTATAAGGGTAAAAAAATTAGCAAAGAGGAGGGTCATGATGGCCAGGATCACAAAACTAAATGAGCTTGTTTTGTGAACCATAAGTTTATCAGCGCTAGAATGGCCTTTAGATATCCTGCTTCCTTGCTCAGTTTGAGTGTATGAGTGGGAAAACAAACATTGAGTCCACTGCCTCCGTGCCACCAAAATGTGGAATGGGAGACAGCCACTGTGGGGTAATTGCTGTTAGAATGAGCTTGGAGGTCATGGGTTTGAATCTTACAGAGACATTTGATTGTTGAATTTGAGGGGACCACTGCTGTCACCTACTTAGAAAGCTCCTCCTACTCAGAATGTCCGAGTTAAGTGTGCTGTGGCTCAGAGGGGAAGACTGGAAGCACAGAGTCAGGATTCATCCACTTGAAATGGATGCCTCTCAAAGAGTGTTATTCAAGGCATCGGGACCAGTGCTAGAGCTGTCTTACCTATTGTGCTTACAGATTCCTGTGTATATGGAAAGGAAGTGTAACATACAGCCCTATTACGTAATCTGAGACCACAATGGAACTTTATGCCATCATCCTCATCCTCTGTGATCAGCATAAAAGAAATGTCAGCCTCTAGTATTCTCTGTACCAAGCTGTTAAGGTGACCTCAGGTCAGATATCATCTCTATGTTCATGCAGGTGGTGAGTTTATGTCAGAAGTCATTGGTATCAGCAAAGCCATGGGGACTGTCATAGGATTGGAATATTTGTGCCCTGGGAAGGGGGACGCTGGCTCATATTTGCTCTGTGACGGAGCGATTTTCATTTTCAGTTGAGGGCCAATTAGGCGGTGTCCAGTGTATGATCAGATTAGACATACTGAACACCAGCAACAGGACTTGTCATCAGTGTAGTGTCTCCTCTGGTGGGTTAGCACATGGCAACTTCATAGTGATTGCTCCCTGGGGACTGTGACACTGGGATTGTGACAGGACTGACCTGGGGGGGGGGGGGGGGGGGGGGGGGGGGAGGAGTTAAGGTGGCTGAAATGAGTGGTGTGGAAGCAATGCCACAATGGGACAGAGAAGAGCAGAAGAAACAAAAACAAACACAAAAATAAAAACAAAACAAAGCAAGGAAACAGTGCAGTCTCTAAATAAATGACCTTGCAAAAATCCTTAAAAATGGGATCTTAGGAGTTATGGAGTCCTTGTTGGAAAGTAAATGTAGAGACAGAAAACTGCTTCATAATAACGAGTCTGTAAAGGAGGGAATCTTGGTTCAAAGGCTAATTAGTGGACAATGGAGAATTGTTCCAGAACAAAATGCAAGTCTGTAAAGGGATGGTGTCTTTATTTAGAGGGGGTAGTACTGGGATGTTAAAGAGAGCATATCATTAAAAAAAATAAATCAATAAATAAGGATGTTAGGTTGTCCAGTGCTAAGCCAGTTTGCGGTTTACCTTGCACTTCTTCTTCAGTTTATATTTGTGAGGAATGTTCCATTTTCTGCAGAACAAGATAAGCATAATGAGATCATGAATTATTGTCATGGAAAGTTTTGGAGCTATCGTGCACTATCAGTTGATTTGTATTATTACTAAAGTGCAAATCATCTTCTGATGGGAAGTTTTTTTAACTTTAGTTCAAAATGCAAAGCAGAATTTAGAATGCACAGGAACATCCAAAAATTGCATGAAGGTTTTGGAAAATATTTTTAATTTTGGTGAGTTATGCTCCAACAGGATACATATGTCTGGTCATATCCTACATTTCAATTTGATTTATGATTTAAAGGCAAAGCATTCTCCTACAAAGTCTGTTGTAACCAGCTGTCATTGCAAAGTGGTTAGTATTGCAGATTACAGGCTGAGAGGTCATGGGTTTGATTCCTATCAAAGCCATTTATTTGTGTGTGTGTGTGTACTTTTTATCTCGATAGACTCCTACCTAGTGTAGAGTTTGCTTTGGTTTCAAATGGGAAGACTAGAACCTTTTAGCAAGTTTAATCTATGTAATGGATGCGTCTGTGAAAGTGTTGCACTATTTCCTGACCAACACTGCAGGTGTCTGAATCTCTCGAGTCTGTTTGATGTTGGGATATATTATGAAAGGCAGTGTAGAGTACAGCCCTGTCATGTAGTCTGACCAGAATGGTACTCCTTAACATCATCTTCATATCCTCATAGTACAACATGAAAATAAATTGGGGAAAAAAATAACTAAAAGTCTCACATTCTGTAGTCCTTCATACTCTGCTGACATAGTGACCTCGGTTCTGATTTCCAGAGTCTAAGCCCATGGTAGGCTCATGTCAAGACTGCCATTATGAGTTAGTTCATGGGCATTGTTGTTGGACAGATGTGGTTGTGCCCTGTGCAGGGAGATGCTCACTCTTGCTGGCTCCACTTTTAAGCAGTGTGTCATTAGTAATGGTCATTAGTGGTGTCCTGTATATGTGGGATCAGAACAAGCACCACTAAACACCATTGAAGTCACTTGGCAACAGTGCAGTGTCTCCTGTGGTGGGTTGCCTTCTGATGACTTGATGTTGACTGCTCCTGTGGATTTCTGGTGCCAAGGATGGTGTGTGCCAAACTACTGTGTGGCCGTGAACTGGATGCTCTTTTTCAGAGCCCTGAGAGCAAAGAGGCATGGAAAGGAGAGAGCAAAGAAAACAAATTCGTTGTAATTCTCAGTAGCTGTCAGCTCCAGTGCTTTGAGGGCGAAAGGTTGAAAGTCAAGGAAAAATCCCTTTGTTAGAGCAGCTATTTGTTAAATAGGTAGTCATCATAGTTGTGCTGCCCAGTGACTGCAGTGTTTGTCAGAATGATGATTGTGTCCTTGTTGCAGATCACCAGTGGTGAGGTGTTGACAGACAACTGTGAGGGCCATCAGCTATGCATCGTCTCTGTGCTGCCACAGATCTATGACTGCCAGTCTGAGTGCCGCAACAACTATATCAGCATCCTCAAAACACTGGGAGAGAAGTTCAAGAAAAACCAGTGGGGGTAGGCTGCTTTGTGCCTCTGTTGCATTCAGTACTTTGTGTGCATGGAGTTAGACATAATGTGAAGAAAAAGATAAGTATCAGAACATTTACTGTGACATGTTGGCTGTAGTCCCTTCATGACTGTCCGTGTCTGTTGGACTATAGTCCAAATAAATGATAGTTGAGAATGTAAGAATCTCTGATCAAAGTTTTACTTTAAGTCATGCATACGCATCTGTACACACTGCCCAAAGTGGCCACTAGTTGTTCATCTGCAGTGTCTGATTGCTTTATCTCTTTATTAATGTATTTGTATTTAAATGATTTAGGAACCGTTTGACAAAACAAACTCAACCCTATGGCCTGGGCTGCCAGTGCACACAGTAATTCCAAATCACAGTAATTTGAAAATTTCAAAATGGTGACAATGCACATTCAATTCTGAAGGAAGGTGTACAGTGGATATAAGCTTGAAAATTGGTCCTAACTGAAAAAAATTGATTTGTCAAAGGGTTTGGAGTTGTCTCATCTGTTCGGATCATTTCGTATGTTGGCTGGTACTAGTGATAAGGTGGCCATCTTAGTACCAGTTATCTTGTAAGTTGTCTGAAATGAGTTGATATCTTTACTTTTACTTTTCTTTTTTTTCCTTATTTAATTGAATTTGAGTTTTTGATAAAATTGCACAGAATGGCTGGCTTCCTCAGCTGGACCTTATGTGTCTTAATCTTCCAGCAACCAAGGTTTTTATACGTTTCTTCTGTGCCAATTTATTTGTTTAAAGTATCCGATAAACTTGATGTCTTCATACTTATCTGTCCAAACAAATGCCTTATCTCCACTTATTGTGGAACATCGTCGGATATCAGGATTCTGCAAAGAATGAAATCAGGAGAGTGGAGAGCTAACTCTGCTCCAGTCCACCAAGCCTGTTCAGCTGATCTCCCTCAGTCAGCTCCTTCTCCTTGGTGAAGGCACATGCCTCACTCAACTCATAGTCTGGAGTTGTGGTTCTGTTTGTGCTATGGATTTTCTCAGGTATTCAAATTCAGCTATTTGTGGTAGTCATGTTTGTAACTGACCATTGTTACCACTGATCTTCACTCCAAAAATCGTGCATCCGTCCTTAAATTCCTGTTTCTGTTGTTGTTTAGTTCAAATGTATATACCCTTTTGATTAAGGCTGGAGATTTACTAAATTCTAAAAGCTTGCTTGCAGTGAATGATAATGAACAGTTCATTTCCCCACAAAGCTGATCCTGGTCCAGTGTTTTGTCCTCTGATCAAAGTGAGCTGTGGTTTCAGATGGCTGTGGGCTGAGGCTGGAGCTCAGCCAGCACTGGAACAGTCTTTGGAAGTGGGAGGCTTTGGTTACCCGGTGAGTGTCTAGGTGGGGAGAGGGGAGGGAAGAGAGGGAGGTGGCAGTATTGAAATGCTGGGCACATTTTGTTACTTGTGTTTGTGTTAGCTGCTTTTTGTCATTGT
The DNA here is from genome assembly GCA_018398815.1 of Conus ventricosus. Taxonomy (NCBI): domain Eukaryota; kingdom Metazoa; phylum Mollusca; class Gastropoda; order Neogastropoda; family Conidae; genus Conus; species Conus ventricosus. Next base: position 2,074,813 of record CM031622.1, read on the forward strand.
TCTGTTTGTTTTGTGATTTTGAGATATAAAGGATGAAGTGTATGTAGTGTGTGTGTTTGAGACTGCATGTTTATGTGTGTGTGGGTATGGGCGCAGGTGTGGGTGTGGATGTGTGTATAGATATATTGGAACTTGTGTATGTGTATTGTGTCGGTTGTCATTTGAATTTAAAGTATGTCATGAGAAGATCCACTTTCTAATGACATTCTGCTGTTTGCCATTTTGGATGAATTGTGTTGGTCCAAATCATGTATAATTTGTTCTTCTAAACATACTTCAGTCTGAAATTGCGCTTGATTTGGGTGGAAGGTATACCAAGTGGTTCTGTAGACGGGTGAAATGGCTAGTCATGGCTTTACACCAAACAAAATGTCCTATATGTTTGACATATGTAGTATACCAAGTGGTTCTGTAGACAGGTGAAATGGCTAGTCATGGCTTTACACCAAACAAGATGTCCTATATGTTTGACATATGTAGTATACCAAGTGGTTCTGTAGACAGGTGAAATGGCTAGTCATGGCTTTACACCATACAAAATGTCCTATATGTTTGACATATGTAGTATACCAAGTGGTTCTGTAGACAGGTGAAATGGCTAGTCATGGCTTTACACCAAACAAAATGTCCTATATGTTTGACATATGTAGTATACCAAGTGGTTCTGTAGACAGGTGAAATGGCTAGTCATGGCTTTACACCAAACAAAATGTCCTATATGTTTGACATATGTAGTATACCAAGTGGTTCTGTTGACATCTGAAATGGCTAGTCTTGTCTTTACACCAAACAAGATGTCCTATATGTTTGACATATGTAGTATACCAAGTGGTTCTGTAGACAGGTGAAATGGCTAGTCATGGCTTTACACCAAATGTCCTATATGTTTGACACATGTTGACAGGCTCTGGCTGCTGTGAACACCAGAAAAATGAAATTTTCATTGCTGAGAGGCCAGTTCAGTGAAAAGGGCATCAACGAATTTTTGAGGCAAGTGATACGTCACTGTACTGTTCCCTCATGGGTGTGTGTGTGTGTGCGTGTGCACCTTTGAACAATACTTTGATGTGTTAGTGTCATTAAGATGTGACTTCATATTCATTGATAAGAAACTGAGGAGTCATTCATGTGATAGAGATGTGAACAATGTCATACTGTGATGTCGGTGTGAAAGAGAAGAGGGAAAGATGGAGTGTGATTGGAGAAGGGGAGGGGGAGAAACTAGAGAGTGACAGGGAGGGGGGGGGGGGGGGGGGGGGGGGGGGGGGGGGGGGAGTAGATTTGCTGGTGGTTGTGATAAAATGTAAATGATTTACAGGTGCCCCATTTTTTTCATGGATCTTTGAGGTAATTCCCTTTTTTCATTGCAAGGTGTGTTGACAGTTTTATTATCATTCTGTTGCATGTTGGTATAACCAAAGGTTAATCTAACAAAACTTGATTTCAGTCAGTTGACATGACATTAATATGTCATTGATGTGTCCTTGGTGTGATGCTAATGTGTCCTTGGTACAACGTTGATGTGTTGATGGTGGTGTTCAGGGACTTGTCCTATGGCAAGGGATCCACGTCACCACTCAGGAATGCTGAACTGCCAAAAATTGAAGCACGTGAACCTTGGGATGGCAAAGATGCTGAGGTAAGAGATCAGAATGTGGCCAGTGGTGTTACAACAATGGAATTAGATTGTGAGTGCATGGCAAGCAATATCTTTGTTTTGTGGGATGTCGAATGTGTTCAGACAGTCTGTCATGTGTCTGTGTCTCATGTATGTAACTTGGGAGTTGCATGATATTTAGAGTTCATGAATAAGGGGCCCACAGTCAGATGGTTAGAGTGTCCAACTGAGGAGCTGATCACCACAAGTTCAGATCCCTTGTGGGGTCAGACTTTTACCAGTTTTATGGCCTGAAAGCTCTTTGTTCACCCAGCAGCTGATCTAGTTCAGGGAAGATTAAGCAGGCAGGAGAGTGATGGGGCCCACCTATTGTGAGGGTGTTCTGGACATGGTGAACATTTACAGTTCATTCCCCTATTGCTATAAAGCGCTGTAACTTTAACTTTACAGCGCAACTTGGGGATGCAACGTCTGATGCCTTTCAAAAGGGTTAAGTTTTGTTTTTCTCAGTGAAAACATAGGTATCAGTTTGAAACTGTTTCCATACAGATATGTCAATATGCATTGAAGTCCTGATGGCTTCTCTCCTTGATGAGGTGTTGGATACTTCTAGATTATTTCTTGCTGTTTCTTCAAGTCTCCTGAAGTTTATTTCACAATTCCCAAGAGTTTCTTTTATAGTGAAAGATGATGATGGCGGTCACTGTTGTTTACATGAAAGAAATTTGAAAACATGTGCTGAAAGTTGGCATGCAGACAGAGTATGAATTTCAGTTTCTGACACACATCATCCCCAAAGGCATGCAGACTGTGTATAAATTTCAGTTTCTGACACACATGATCACCACAAACATATTTATATTGTGATTGAAACAAACTCTTCAGACAGAGTGTCAAGTTTTTCTCCCTCCATATTTATTTTTGGCTTCTTCAGACACTAGTATACAATTTGATCTGAAATAGTAAGCATCTTTTTAATGTTTAAGAAGCTTTGGCATGAGCGAGGACAATGCCTTTTTCAGCTATTTTACCTTTTTTGGTGATTTACTACAAAAAGCAACTAAAATCCATCCTGTAATTGTTTGCCTCAAGACATTTTCCAAGCCAAGTATTGTGTTGTTTCAGCTTCCTGTGGAAGAAGACATTGATCTGAGCGATGTGGATTTGGATGACAAAGACGAGTTGTGATGACTACCCTGTGTACGTCCGTTCATCCAGAAAAACACACAGTATATAATCATCCCCATTATCATCCATGGTTTCTGCTGTTGAAAGTTTTAAAACACTGCTTGCATGAGATGTTGTGAATGAACTTGAATTCAACATGTGAATACTGTTTGTGAGATTGGATTGTATGGAGTAGGGGATGGGAGGGAGGGGGATAGGAGTGATATCTATATATCTGAGGGGTGCCATTTTTGAATGTTTCTCACTGTTCTGACTGGTTCTGCATGACTTTTCAAGGATGACTTGGCTGCTATTTCATTTTGTGTTGTGGAGAACATGGTTATGGTCCATGCAGGGCTATGCATATTGATGTGTCAACAGTAGACATGCATTAGCATTATTTTTTTGGTTCACGAGAGATCCATAATACACATTTGCCAAGTCAGAAAGGATGATGTTTTGCTGTCTGTTCTTCACAAAAAGCTACTCATAGATTCCTCCCAGTTGGTGATCCAGACACAAACCTGAACAAGCACAAGTGCAGAAAGGCATCGCACAAGTCATGCACAAATGCAAAAACGTTGTGCACATGCATCGCATATGCCGACACACGTAAGGCCTGGCCTGTTAGATGGAACATTGACCAGCATGCAAAAAAAAAAAAGATCTGGGTTCATGGTTTGTCATCCCCATACCCACCCTCCCCTACTCTAGATTACTAGACTTGACTCCTGTTCAGAGTTTGTGGGGCTTTTTGGTTTTGCATTCTCATCTTACATGCCAGCCCAGTGGCATTACTTCCACACCATTTCAGCTTTTTGTATACAACCATGCCTAGGTTGTCCTGTCACAGGGTGTGCACTAGCAGTCGGGGAGCTGTTGGTATTAAGTCATGAGGCAACTCACCAGAAAAGACATTGCATTGCTGCAGAGTCACTTTGGTACTGATACCTTTTCTGATTCCACATATACAGGACGCCACCTTCTAAGCCTACCAGCTGACGGTGACTGCCAGGTCACGGAACCAGCTGTAGTGAATGGCGCCCTCCAGAGGGTCCACCATGTCTGTCCAGTAACAGTTCCCATGAAACTGTTGATGAGGATGTCTTTTACATGAACTTACCACACAGGCACAGACATGAAGAGGAAAATTAGAACTGAGGTCATCATGGGAACAGGGCATGAAGGACAACAGAGTCTGATTTTTTTTCCCTACGCTGATAAATGAGGATGATGCCATTGGGTTCTAACGGGGCCAGAGACAACACAGCAGGGCTTTACTCAAGGAAATGAAGATGATGCCATTGGGTTCTAAGAATAAAGACAAGGATCACCATGATGGCATAGGTGGTCGATCTTGATTCATGAGCTTGACGTTCATTTCTACATTCCCAGGCTAACTTGTTAAGTACAGTGCAGTTTCCAGATTCTAACATCCCTATTATGACTCCCTCACTGATGTGACTTGAATGAAAATATAAATTCATCGTGTGTTATAACCACCTCTCTAACCTGACACGACCAACTGATCTTTGTCTAACATGAATTTTGCCCCAAATATTAACCAATCGCAAACTGAAAATGCAACAAAAATAGCAATGCAATGATTGACCAAGAGGGATGGAGGTTCATCTCCGAAGAGAACATTCTCAAAATTTAATCCCCAGCTGCACTTTCATTTCTTCCATGAAAACGATTGTTGTACAAAATGTTATTGTCAACATGAATAAGTGAAGCGCTGACCTCAGTAGAGTGAATCAAAGTAATCTGAAGAAATGTTGAGAAAGAAAGTGCTATTTCTGTTGTCATATCACTCTTGGCATGAAAGGCAGATGCAAAATTACATTAACAATGAAGAATCGATTTCAGCCAGATTGGAGTCAGGAGACAGGAGAAACGGGGAAATTAACCAGACTTGGAAAAAAAATAACAAGCATGGATATTGGTGAAACGATTTGGGAATGGTTTTGAGAGGCCAGATGCTGAATATGTACAGTGTGTCTATTAAACATGTTTTAACAGTTTGATATACCATGTGGGATGCCTTTGGATGTTGGTTTGAATATGTCTGTACTGCAGTTTCATCCTCAATATTACCGTGTTTTGCGAGGTCATGTGTAGGCGACGGCAAGGCAGCTTCTGTTGGATCTACCATTGAATGGGATGTAGTTACGTTGCATACATTAGTGTTTGGTGTTAGATCAGGGTTTTTTTTTTTCCATACAATATAGCATTTTTAATGCAGAGATCTTGGAACGATGAATGTCCAACATTCTTGTGTCAGGCAGTCAAAATTTCATGTTTTTTGTTTTTTTTAATGACACAATAGCGTTTTGGTATCGGCTTGGTAATAAAGCATACTGAGAGCAACGTTTGTGTCCTGCTCAGTTCATTGATATATAGTAAAGCGCTTCTTACTGTTGTATTTGTCTGTTGGAAAGGTAAATAATTCATGGCATAACAGCCATCACAAGAGAATTAAGACCCCTCCCAATTAGTACCTGTTCTTCTAGATTTTTGAATGTTTGGTGCCGAGAGTGCATGCATTGATGCCAGTTGTTGAAAAGCAAAATGTGTAATCTTGTTGGGGGATGGTTTGACTAGGGAAATTTGTGCCTTCTTACCGAGATCATGGGGAGCATGCTAAGGGAGACAACCCAGACCATATTCCTTGACCAGAATATTATTTTAAGAGAACACCACATGAGTTAGCAATGAAAGGTGGGTTTGTTTTTTTGTCGTTTTGGTTAATTCTTCTGTTGGTTTATTTGTTAGTTTGTTTTTCAGCATTTTTATTTGTCCTTCCTCCCCCCCCCCCCCCCCCCCCCCCCCCCCCCCCCCCCCCCCCCCCCCCCCCCCTATTTTTTTCAAACAAGTGGAAGAGAAAAGTAATTTTGTAAAGAGGTTTGAACATGGTAAATATTGTTGGCAGCTATGAGAGAGGCTAGCTGCTATTTCATCGTTTACCTGGAAGGTGCAGCCCATGATCTAAACAAGATGGATACAAAAAGCAGGTCCTAACAACCCTTCTTTTTTTCACTGTGACTGAAATGGCACAAAGAGCAAATATATGAGAGAGACAAAGAATAGAGAAAGGCAAAAAAAATAAATTCACACTGATAACCCACAGTTCATAACAAGCTAAAGACTGGTTAATACTATCCAGCCGACAGCGACACGACGGCGCGATTCCCGGCTGCCGCACGCCGCGCACAGCGCTCATTTCCCTGCCGACGCACAGATTTGGCCACTTTCTAATTTATTTTTACGGTAGCTCTACAACTGACAGTCTTGTGTTAGGTGTCACAGGAAAGAACAAACACTCAACTCCCCTCATCACCAGATCCACTTTGTAATACGATTTCAAGCGCTTCATTCAGCGAGAAATTGCTACCACCTCTTTGCCTGACCGACATTTTTTCTGGCACAGGAAATACTTGCCGCGCACCACGTGGTGGTGCCGTCAGTCTCTTTGTTTGAAAGCTCGTGGGGTCAGCCAAGTTCACAATAGGCCACTGAAAGTATGGTCGACAACTCGTTCCAACATCCCCAAGACTAGTTACAGCGCTTATTTCCTTGGACCATTTCATGGAAAGTGTAGGAATTTTTTATGTTCCCGTCGTCTGATCGTGGACGACACGGCAGGTGTACTGCTGTCTGTCTGTCACCCGGACTTGGACGACTCGCCTCAAGGAGAGAAATCCTGTTACCCACTTTTGAACGACTCGGCTGGTAAAGGTTAATAGCATTCAGATCACCCCTAATGGTGTCGTAAAGAGGGGGAGAAAAAATGTACCCCAAACCACAGACCTCACTTTCTATGTAGTTGCATTGTCCACTAAGCCACCTTTCCAATAGATCCAAAGGTGCATGTACATCCCAGGCTCCAGCTTGTATTGTACCCTGAGAAAGCATGTGGCCAAAGCCCCACAGGATAAGCTCATTGTTCAGTATAGACGGTTCTTAATTGGATGAACGTTTTAGTTCATGAACCAAGATTGTCTTGTTTTCACGATAGCTGTCTTTGCTCTAAACTGCTTGTCTTTTGCTTTGCAATCCAAGATTGTTGAGTGATGAAAAGCCTAGGTTCATAGGATGGAGGACGGTGATAGTTCAATATTCTCTGGAAAGTGTTCAGGTTGATGTAAAGAGAAGTAACCATATGTGTCCTGGATTATGAATAAAAATTCTGTGCAGTTGAATTTGGATTTTACAGCCTATTCAAGAGAACAGCCTGTTCCAAACTCGATGAGGCTAATCGTCTGTCTTGAACAGTTGAGCTTATGCAGGCAGCACAATTCCAAACTCATTGAGCTTGATTAGCTATCCTGATCAGTTGAGCTTAAGCAAGCAGTACCTAGCAGAATATGGAGACATACTCTCGTCCTTGAGAAGTGGTTTTGCAGTTCAGATGAAGACCTGTAGTTCATCAAAACAATTTTACGCAAAGAAGACGGTGAACCTCCGAGTTCAGTTAAGAAACGGGGAAACGCTGCATTAAATCTGCATTCAACTGAGAACAGCCTAAAGTGCCATAGCAGACTGTATGCGCTAAATCGGACACATTCCATACCATTCCCACTATTCTCCAAGGACAAACAGGAATATTGTGTGGGAGAGTCCAACTTTATTTCCAGACAGACAACCATGAACTACATCTGTTCATGCCTCATCTCACACACAGCTGTATAAAGTGATCAATATTTTCCAATTGACACCAACTACAACTGTACCTCTGTTCTCCCAAACAAAAATTGAGGAAATGTTCAAAATGGCTTGGCAAATCTCTATGTTTAGGAACAAACAAAAAAAGAAGGAAAAAATAACCCCATACCCACGCTCGCTTCCAGAATAAATTGGTATCGTATCTAACCTCGGCCTGTGTACAATTGTTACATGGTTTTCATTATTGCCGTTTTATTTTCTCTTAAAATATAAGAAACTTCACAGCCATTTTTTTTGATCGTTATTATGAGTTACCAGAGAATGTTCTGAAAATGGTGAGACTTCTAAATAAAGAGTCCCTCACTTCACTTGAGATGTTTTTTTTTTAAATTTTTTTATTATAGAACATGTTTCCATCCTATAGTTGCCCCCCAACAAACAAGTCTTCTGGCAACAACAAAAAGAAGGGGGAGGGGGGGGGGACAGAGGAAATTAGCTTTGCTGCCTGAAAGTAACTTTAGGGTCAAAAGATGTTGCTTCTGAGTCATTTGCTTTATCTGTTTGATCACAAGCATATTCAGAAAGACGAGCAGGCAAGCCATTAAACTCTTCATATCAATGCAAGCTGTCGGAATGCTGTGGCCCTTTGCATGCTAAACAGTCCATATTGTATAGAATGAGCTCAGTTTTTTGTTTACAACAAACCGGAAACTGTCGTAAATTGTGGATGGAACTCGAGTACAAAAAAGCTGTATTGTCCTTTTTCTTGGCAGTCTCTTACTTGCACTGATATTATGTTGATAATTTTGACACCAATGTCCCCTTTAAAATAACATTGTTGGAACTGTTTCCTGGTCTTGTTTTTCATGTGAAGGTCCAACCCCATCTTGCTTGAATCTCGGGATCATCAGCTGGCACAAAGAACACGGTGTTATCCCAGCATTCATAAACTTGGTCTTCAAATAGGACAGGGAAATGACTTCACAGTCACCAAGGCTACATCAAAATGTTGTTATGCTCAGCATAGTTATGTGGGGATTGTCTTCAGTCGTGACAAGCTCCTAGCATAACATATCAGTCCCCAAATCCCCCGAAGTCGGAGTGTGGCTGCCCATGTGGCGGGGTAATCAAAAACGGTCACACACGTAATGTTCTCATCCCCAGCTGATGCATTTGTGCCATAGTGTTCAAATACTTCGGCTGTTCGGATGATCCCTGGAGTCTTTTAGCCAGGGTACGACAACAACAACAACAACAACAACACTTCACAGTTACTGACCATGAAACTGCTTGCACTGGCAGCAGAGGCCGTTCTCTCATGATGTTTCTGTATTTATTTGTAATTTGCGAATCTGTAGACTTCCTTTCTTTAGTTTGGGCTCAAACCTGCTGTCACTCTACTTTTAACTCGATTTGGGAGCTACATAGGTTTTTTTCTCTCATTTATTTATAGACTCTTATCTTTAAGGCTCTCTTGTTAACATGACTGGCATGTTGTTCACTTCAGCTGCTCCATACACGGCCACAATGGGGATCATTCTACAGCAACAGATCAAAATCAGGAAATGATGGGCAACCTATCTGAGGAGGCACTGCACTGCCATTAAGTCACTTTGGTGGTGATTGCCGATGCTTGTTCTGATCTAACACACAGGATACCACTTGCTAAGGTCCTACTGATGATGATGATGCTTCCTCATAGGGTCAGCACGAGTGTTCCCTTTCAAAGGGCACCACTACTGTCCATTTTATGAACTTGCCATCCTTGAATAATTTTGACTCGCACATCTTGAGGGATGCCATGAAGAAGAAATTGGAATGGCCATCACCACAAGCGCAGGACATAAAGGGCCACAGAATCGGAGATTTTTTTTTTCTATGATGATCAAGATGAGGATTGTGCTGTGGATTCTGTTCTGGTCGGAGACTACATGACCGGGCCGTATGCTATGCTCCCTTTCACAATATAGCCCAGCATCAACCAGGTCAGAGATGAGCCACCTGCAGTGGCGGTCAGAAAATAGAGCAACAGTGACAGAAAGGCATCTGACTGAACAGATTTAATACATGGACAATTTCATGGAAATATGCAGATTACACAGATGTATCAAAAAATTCCCCTGAACTTTCTCTCGATGAGGACATCAGAAAAATGGACACTGTGGAGAGAGAGTTTTTTCTTTATCTGCCGTTCCAGAATTCTACCATATGTTGGCTCTTGTTCAATTTTAATCTCGCCCTCTGTAAATGTGTGTAACCTTTTTTTTTAATTTTTTATACTGTGTGTAACCTCATTTTCGGATAATTTATCTCCTTTCGGTAAATTAATGCAAAAGGATTGTACCAATGTTTTCTCTCCCTCCCACAACAAAGAGCAATTAAATCTTTCAGTATTAACCATTCAGACAACGCAGACATGCAACATTAACATGGAGTCTTGCCTGAGCATAACTGCTACATTGGTGGTGAAATACTTTTACCAGAATACGGGTGTGGCTCTGTTCTATATGACAGCGCTTCACAGAATGGGGCTGAAAATTTATTGAGAAATGTAAGCAACAAAAAAATACATGGTGATATTTGTCTCATTCTGAGGTTGGAGTTGTATTCATGCTTCTCTAGTAGTGAGTGCCCTTGCATTTGGTTAACAAAATTTCTGTTCTTAGTTGAACAAGATAATGTTGCTTATAGCCCAGCCGACCGCAAAGGGCTTAGTTGAACAAGCACTTGTACAAGTTTTTATTTGGTGACTAGATCAGATCACAGTTGGATGATCTTCAGGAAGTTTCTTAGTTGACCTCCACATTCCATGATATTGTTCACATGAATCATTTTGCCATGACCACATGCAGACAGTTGTGGTTTTTTTTCTCAAGGGGCAGAACCTATCCCCATCCTTCCAGCAAAATACAGCTTACTGGTGCATATTTCCTGAGCTTGCAACAGTTCTGAAAAGGCTGTGAAATCAAATTTAAAGTTTAGCACTTCTTCTGTCTGCACATACAGCTCAAGTTTTTCTGTTGGCCTCACTGGCTGACGCTGTGAGAAGTGAAGAACTCAACCAGTCGCCTTCAGCCTGGATGCTCCGTTTCTACATGGGACAAACTAAACTGCACTTCACTGACCAAAAATGTGATTCATTACAAAAAGTGCTTTGAACTTGAATATTATAGCCATTCCAATTGAAATATGTACTCAGAGATGAAAATTTAAGTCGACCAAACGCAACTGACCTTCATCCGAAAACTTTGATATGGTTACTCCACTTTGATAATGGTTACTCCTATTGCACAAACCTCAAATGTTGCAGGAGCATGTCGAACAATTTTTTTCCCCTAAGGAAACCTGGGAACACTGAGTACTCTTGTGGCTGAATGATCTTGGATCACAAACTAAAAGACAGCTTTCTTTAGAACAATGATCTTGGATCACAAACTAATAGACAGCTTTCTTTAGAACAATGATCTTGGACCACAAACTAATAGACAGCTTTCTTTAGAACAATGATCTTGGATCACAAACTAATAGACAGCTTTCTTTAGAACAATGATCTTGGATCACAAACTAATAGCTTTCTTTAGAACAATGATCTTGGACCACAAACTAATAGACAGCTTTCTTTAGAACAATGATCTTGGATCACAAACTAATAGACAGCTTTCTTTAGAACAATGATCTTGGATCACAAACTAATAGCTTTCTTTAGAACAATGATCTTGGATCACAAACTAAAAGACAGCTTTCTTTAGAACAATGATCTTGGATCACAAACTAATAGACAGCTTTCTTTAGAACAATGATGTTGGATCACAAACTAATAGACAGCTTTCTTTAGAACAATGATGTTGGATCACAAACTAATAGCTTTCTTTAGAACAATGATGTTGGATCACAAACTAATAGCTTTCTTTAGAACAATGATCTTGGATCACAAACTAATAGACAGCTTTCTTTAGAACAATGATCTTGGATCACAAACTAATAGCTTTCTTTAGAACGATGATCTTGGATCACAAACTAATAGACAGCTTTCTTTAGAACAATGATCTTGGATCACAAACTAAAAGACAGCTTTCTTTAGAACAATGATCTTGGATCACAAACTAATAGACAGCTTTCTTTAGAACAATGATCTTGGATCACAAACTAATAGCTTTCTTTAGAACAATGATCTTGGACCACAAACTAAAAGACGGCTCTGTTTAATAAAAACAAAGATCAGCATTGTCAGCATTGCCAAGATGTGTAACCTGGCTATCTTGGTTTATGAACTGAGTGGACTTTGCTAGGCAGAAACAATATTCATATTCCTCGACATCAACTCCCTGTTACATTCAACATAACGCTCACTATTTTGTTCCGGCAAGAACCACTACTCCCACCCCCACTCTCTTCTTTTGACTTTAAACATTTAAAAGCAGAAATAAAAAGGTCATAGACAACAAAGTATTCAAAATAATCCAACAAGTTTCATAAGAGAGAGACAGGTTCATTCAGCGAAGGGCCCACAAACAAAACAAACTTGCTGTACCATTTAAGCTTGCACATTTTTTTCCTCATAAATCAAGGTTCCAAGCAATATCATTCAACAAACAGAAAACATTAACAAATAAAAATCATTCCTGCTGCAAAACAAAGGCAGATTAGTGTTAAATGTGAAAAGAGTTTAATATTAAAAGAAAAAAAAAAATCAAAATGGGGAGAAAAAAAATAAATATTACTGTCGCATCCACCAAAATGCAGACAGATACCCCCCATCTATCCACCCACACGCACACTTAATACATATACCCAAATAAAGTATTTCCAAAGGTACAGGACATAAAATCCATGTTTACTGATCATCATATTCACCATCATCTCCACATGTACATGGATTATGAAATGCATGCCAACATGCATACACATGCACAAAACACGTATTAACATTGAAATCTTGGTGCTCTATGTTTTTTTAAAACCTTTTTTTTAAGATGTACACACACAAAAATGCAAAGCTGCTACAACTCCCTGGCATGGTGTAAAAACTTGTGCATTGGTGTTCCGTTCACACACTCACATGCTGAAGCTTAGGCATTGGCAGAAGGTATTTTTTCTTTTTAAATGCACACATTGGCTTCAATCTGGGGGGAACCTAGACAGGCCATTTATCAACAATGTCGTTTCTCTCTGATTGCATTCTTTTTAAACACTTTGAATTTAGCACTTTTCCCACACCTAAAGAGGTGGAGCAAATGTAATAATACTCCATGTCGCATTCTGAGCTGCCTCTGTTCTCTTGTGATGAAGTCTCTCCCTAGCTGTGGCTGGTTCTGGGACTTGTGACACATGGAACTCTTCATCAGTCTCCAGACGGGATGGGGCGCTAATATTCAGCCTGATAATGTAGTGAATTCTTTGGGTTATTGTGAGGAAAATAACTAAAACTGCCACTGGGAGACAGGAGCAGTAAATGTTCTACTTCCAGAGCATCTCTGGGCTGCATTTGAAAAAGAGAAAGGGAAGGGGACACACCCCACACAGAACACTCAAACTGGAAAAAGACCTTTCAAAAGGAGAGGGGAACTCTTATCTATAATCATTTATGGCTGATATAGCGAGGACAGGAGCTTGAGTGACGTTTCTTTCTTTTGAGTATTCTTGACCACACAATCTGTGTAAGATCTTTAATGCAAACATCAATTTTGTTACATATTCCACACATTTTTTTCCACTGCTGCTTGGACTTGTGTATGCTCGCCCACAGTTGTGGACTGGCTATGAACACATTTTGTAAGGTGTTTATAATTAGGATATAGGCCTACACAATGTACTGCATATATATAGATAGATGCACATCTCTCTCTATCCAGATAGATATTTCTGATAGATATACATCTCTCTCTCGATTGTCCATCTATAAATACAGTAAGCATGCATCCATGAAGGATAATTCTTCTAGACTGTCTCACCTCAAAAGGCCAGAGTTGCTCATTTCCTATACAAGATCTCTGACATGGAGTACCCATGGCTTCCACTAAAGACAAAAATCCCTGAAATGTTGAAAGAGCCAAGGGCCATGCCTCTCTTCCTCACCCAGCCCCTCCCCAGTTCCCCACCCTCTCCCTCAAAACATTTTGATACTTGAACTCAAAATGGTGATTCAAACGGTACAAAGTAAAGCAAATCTGAGCATCAAGCGGTGGATTGTCCAACACCATCAGGACTCTCTTCCTACAGCTTTTGTTGGATCTTTTTCAATTCTGCAGCATCTTGCTGATGCACAACGTTCAAGTATGATATTTTTTTTCAACTGGGTAGACAAAATGATGACTCCCAGTTCTCGTGAAGGTGTTGACACAAACCTCCTCAGCATCAGTGTCATCTCCTAACATATCTTAAATGCAAGCAATGCTTGATGGATTCCACTGCAACTATAACCCCCACCCTTTACCCCACTTCTTCCCCACACCTGTGAATTTTCTTCTTCAAAGATTTCTCGTTTATACCCTTCACTGAAATCTGTGAAAAAGTAGGAGCCTTGAGCCTTTGGCTCTCTTTTTCAAAATAAGTCCTTTGGTACTTGTTTTATTCTTTGGAGGAAAAAAAAAATGTACAAGTTAGAAGGTGTATGAAAAAAATGTGTATGTACAAATATTTCTGAAAGAAAGGGATGCTTTCTACTTCGGTTAACAAAAAAATAGAAACGAGTGAAAAGCTTTTGTAATCTGCTGGTGGGATGGAAGTGAGGTGAACAAGGTGACTGCACACACACACACACACACACACACACACCCTGGTCAAATAATGTTACACAAAATGGGCAAATAGAGAGATCCTAGCCGCAAACATACATTTGTGAACCGAGACAAAACAAAACAAAACAAAAATAAAATAAAAAGCAAAAAGAAAACTCAAAAAACTTACAGGCAACTCATCTTCTGATTTCAGTGTATTTATTTAATTAAAAGAAAGAAAAAAAAGGGGGGGGGGGAGGTTGTAAGGCTAAGAACTCGTGGCAGCAGAGTTGTCTTCCTTTGTCTCTTAAAGTTACGAAAGAAGCGCACATGCACACTCACACCATACCAACATACTGTGTACACACACACGCACAACCATGTACATACATATAAATATATACCACATACATAAACATCTCACAAACAAATATAAATGAAAATTAAAGCATGTCAGCAAATAGAAACCCAACTTTTTATGAGCAATGTATACAAAGATCAAAGAATAAAACCCCATTCCTAATAGGACAACTAAAAAAGACAAAACATAAAAAATGAAAGATAAAAAGTATGTACAAACCACCGCAAACACATAAAAGGCACATAGAGCACAGGTGAAAAAACACAACAAAACCTTCCATAACGAAACATTACAGGTTATTTTTCATCATGCTCTGGTTTCAAATAACAATAACCCACAATATAAATAGCAGTTGTTTTCTTTTTAAATAATATATATCAATCAATAGATAATCAGTATCCACATTTATACCAGCATACTCAGTCTGAATTCATTTCATTTGATTCAATCCAACTTCGCTTTCCATGACTTAACATGATTTGTAACACCATGAATCAATTTAAAAAATTAAAAAAAGCGCAGAGAAAAACAACAACAAACCCCATAGATTTTTCTCCCATAAAGGCCAGCTGAATTGTATAATATGCCTTCCCATAAATTCATCATTTATTCAAATCTGTGTGACTCTGAAGTAATACTGACACCAAAGTTTATACCAAATAACCGAAATTACACCCAAAAGAATCAAACATTCCTCATTTTTCAAACCAGTCCTTTCACTTCCAAAACTGGTGATGGCACAGTTTAAGCTTCCCTTTTGACCAACATAATTTCTTCACATCTATCTACTTTTTGACCAGTCTGTTTTCCAGCACATAAATTTCCGATGGCAGCAGTATCATACCTGTTAAGCTGTCGCTGGGAATTTTTAAACTTTTTTTTTCTTTTGAACTGGGTAAACAAATGAGTGTGTGTGTGTGTGTGTGTGTGTGTGTGTGTGTGTTCATGTGTGTGTGTGTGTGCATGCTCTTCCATTTTCTGTTGTGTGCTTTGTGGCACTAGACCTACAGTAGGCATTCCCACACACAGTCATACTTGGACTGGCTCAGGGGTAGAATCACTGTGAATTGTACAATGTCCTAACAGGGTAAATAACCCCTCATCGCCGCAGCACTAGCGAAGCACTCCTAAACTACTCATTCCCCACATTGCACTAATTTTCTCCCTAGGCAATGGCACATTGTCTCTCCCTGCACTTTGGCAAGAGAAAAGCTTCTCAGTTTATACATCAATGGCACACATGACATCATTCATCAGCAGTGCGTTTGTGAGGAAGTGGAATTTATAAGACTGCAAGACATTTCAACAGCACAACTGGAGTCCAAATGGGAGCCACGCTACATTTCTCATACCGCACACACTTAGGGCACGTTCTGATTCACAGAAGCTGGCTCCTTTTCAATAACAGGTCAGTTTATAGTACACCCACTGTGAGATCAAAACACCCCAAATGACAAATTTTCAGACCAGAGGCAAACATCATAATGCCACTAAAACCCATGTATTCATCACAAGCACACAAAAAAAAACAGTCATACATATTTCAACAACAGAAGGGTAAGTATCAATACACATTAACAATATTTTCAGTCAGCATAAAAAAGTTCTGAATAAAAAAAAAGGGGGTTATTGCTGTTTTCATAATGAAAAGACCCCATGATTATAAACCACTTTATGTGTCTCTGTAGGAAGCATTCACCATTGGTGAATAACAGAAGAATGTTACTAGTACGGGAATTGTAAACTGAAACAGAGCGCTCCATGTCAACGAAAATGACAGCTGCTAACCTGGCATGCCTTTGCTGAAGCATGTAACAATATGAGCAAACACTAAGAACCAAGTGAATTCAAAAGTACAAGCCTTAGGTAATAAATACTTTAAACATGAAGAGCAGAGTGCACACTTTCACCAGTCAAATGGATCCTGTAATGTTCTTTTTGTAAGGGGATGTAACAGTAGATACACAGTTTTTTAAATTACAATATGGATGATATCAAATATCTATGTTATAACTATAAACCAGTATTCAAAAAAAAAAAATTACTTCATGGACTCTGACAAGCTGGTAAACAACAGGAAAAACTCTTGTTGAAGGTATTCTGGACATGCACTAAAATTCACGATTCTCTCTTGCATCACGTTCTATCTTTCCACAGACAGTAGTTAAGAATTGATTCTGCACACTTTTTTTTATAGAATTTTACTTACAGACAAGACAAGAATCACACAGAGTTGGTTGAAAGCGTAAACTTGGCTGAGACAACAAGAACCATCGCTTCTAAATGGCACCTTCATGATTTCACTGATGCTGAAAATAATACACTGAGAAATGCAAGACAAACTGTCCGAGTCCAAAACAAAAGTTATTCCAACGAACTTCCACACCATAGAAAGGCAGTCAACAAACTACATGGATCATTTCTCTTGAAGCTCTCTCCTACTGAAGCAATACACTGGCTATCAATCTCCGTTTGAATTTGAAAAGACCTCTTCCCCAGATTGCACTAAACACACCTGCATCAAAGCTTTTGCTGCAATGGACTTCGAATATAGTCATGCATCTCTCTCCATACTCAACATCCAAGCTTTTGCTGCAATGGACATGGAATACAGGCATGCATCTCTCTCCATACTCCATAAAGCAACAGAAAAAACAATGCATGATTACATAGTGGAGATGACCGTGATGCTGGAGACCTTCAGCTGTGGTAAGCAGCCGAGTCTGCCTTCCATCCTGATATGATGCGGACTTGCACACGTCTGGCATGTAAGGGGATCGAGATAAGATAATGTTGCTTATAGCCCAGCCGACCGCAAAGGGCCACATCAGGGCTGTCACCACGTTAAAATCAACTCACCAGTCATTTAAAAAAAAACAAAAAACCCCAACTTTCACACATCTCGTTAAATGACATCGACTACAAACGCACCAGAAACTTTGTTAAAAATCTTTCTGCCGTAAAATCTTAAATCAGATGAAAAATGTTAATCTCTCTCAAAAACTCAAGGATCACATCAGGTGGGACGCTTACTTGCTTGACTGGGGGCATTTTCAAGAGGCAATTCTTCAACTGTTGGTTATGATTTTAATCTTATGATCATGGTTTGTGTGAATCTGGATTCATCTTTCTCTGATATTATCATAGGACTCCAGTCTGAACGGACTTCAAGATACAAGCAAAAGAAAAGTGAAGGCATGATTTATGTGTTTATTCCAAAATTAACTCAGCATACAGCTAGTAAAATGCTTCAGCAGGCTGTATCATGAGGATTACTAACATACTAGTTCTCGATGTAAACAATAGGATTATGAACAAGTGGGATGTCCCAAAACAGACAGTGATGTGGGTCACATTATTTCACGTTTATAGCAGTTGTACACTCTGTCTACACCTCCCCTGTCAATTTTTTTTCACAACAACTGGAAATAACAACTATGTAACATTGTCATCTTAAATATTTTAAATCACCGAGCCATGTGAATCAGACTTTTGTTAATAGCAAAATAGGAATAATATTTTACACTAGAGCAGAAAAGATGATCCAGTCTCAGCGATTCGATTTTCTTTAGATCAAGGAAGATTTACATCAGTGAACCCAGACACATCATCAGTGATATCGATCAACATCTTCAAAGTAAATTCAAGGAACAGAAGGAAATTAGTGAAACAAAAAGGTAAAAAAAAAGATACTGTATTATCAACAAAAAGCAGGATGGTCAGATAGAGAGGAAGAGAGACTGAGAGAAGAAGATAAGACTAAAAAACAGGATATAAATGTCTCCCAAAGACTCAGCTAATCAGGATAGGTAAAAATTCAATCAACAAACATGTCCTGTAACAGATGTCCCAAGTCCTGGAATTCTACAGATGCCTTCCATTCAGCACAAAACACACTACAGGTTGTCTGCATTTTTTCTGAGTTATCTGTCTGCACATTCAGTTGATCACGAGCATTACTCACTAAACAGGAACAGAATATAAAGACTTGCATGCTAATTAACATATCTGGAGGAAAAGTAAGTCTTCACGCTTATCTGTTCTTTCGTTTGCCTGTTTGTTGGGTCTGTGCTATGTATTTTTTGTGAGACTAAATGTATATCTTTTAACTTTAAAAGTATGTCATGAATATGCATATATTTAAAACTTGACGTGTGATACTTGTCTATGCATGTATGTGTGAGCACAGCCGTAGATGGCTGCACAGACTGCTACACTTGTGATAGAAATTACATGTGTGATATTTCTAGAGTCAAAGTATAATCTACACCATAAAACTTTCAAACGTTTCCATCCTGGCATCCGATATATCTATGGTTGAACACAAAGACAAAGACAAACAACCCTGCACTGTCATCTCTCCTCTACCTTCTGGTGCTGTATTCTGTCAAGTGGGGAAGACCAGTTTGGAGATACTTGTCGTGCTGAGTCGGAGCCTGATCAACCAACAAGACTCCATGAAAGCGTGCGCAACAGTTCACAGGTATGTGACGATATCACACGACAGGTTGGAACCCCCGGAAACTATCTGAGGCAGACAAACAACAACAGCTGCTCCCCTCACCACCTTTCTCCGCCTCCTTCCCGCTCTCAGCATCACCTACAGACGACGCAGATGCTAAGGACAGGCCGTCATCTTCCACGCGGATGCTCTCTGAAGTGAAATCACCGGGACGAGAGAGAACAAAAAAGTCTTGCAGCAGAACCCCCTTATCGTGAGCAGCCGGCTTGACACAAATGTCGGCGGCCTGAAGCGGGAGCTTCTCTTTGAAATGGGACAGGTCCTGAATGTCCATGCTGGCCTTGTGCTTGTGCTGAGATGACTTCTCACGACTTTTTTCCCATGTGGAGGATTTATTAAATGTGTTTGGCTGGTTTTTGGATGTCCGCCTGGGTTTCCGTGTTGCGTCGGCTTCCAATTTGTATAACTGCAATCTTCTTGGAGAAGATGTTGCCAAAGCAGCCATTGGTGCTCTCCTTGCTCAGTTCATCACCATCCTTTTGATCGGGTGTCTTGTAAGGACAGGAGTCCTTTTCAGCTTTCTTGTCTCCACTCTCTGACGGCTTCTCTTCTTTCTTGTCTGTCCCAGACTCAGACTCCAGCGGCTTTTTGTCTCCCTTCTCCGTGTCCCCTTCTTTTTGCTCCCCTTTCTTCTCCTGGGCGAGCCCTGTCTCCTTTTCTTTCCTGTCACAAGTTTTGGTAGATTTGGATGAGGTCCACTGCTGATCACGGGGATCACCTTCTGTCATCATTCTGGCCACAGACATGGCCATGTTTGTCTCTGTCATCACAACAGCTGTCCCCCTCATCTGCTGGCTTCTTGTCACTCCCATTCTGCCGGTGACTTTCTCTTGTGGAGGTAGAGACGTGTTCTTTGCCGGAGGTAGAGTTGAGTTTTGCCGACAAGGAGCAGCGTCCACTCTTCAAAGCTTGGCAACCTGAACACTCATCATCCAGCATTTTTCCTTGTCCGATTCATCAGAACTAGTGGTGGAAACGGGAGTGTGCGTTGTGTCCTTGGATTTGGCGTAAACATTGGTGACCAATGTTGTGTAGCCATCTTCGTTCACCACTTCCTGCACGTCAGTGACGATGACAGTGGAGTCGGTCACTATTTCCTTTGGCCCCCCTGAGGCTCCACCCTCTTCCTGGTCACTGCCAGAACTGACGTCTGGTGGACCAGGACTTCCACCTGCTGGGAGTCAGGGAGCTCCAGGCCCACCACAATGCGATCCCGCATCTCATCAGAACTGTCGTCTGCCATGGAATCGGATGAGTCCAGGTTGAGAACAGGGAAGGGTGGGACCGAGAGGTCTGCGCAAACAAACAGTACGCAGTATGAACATGACTATCTATGTCACTGGGGTATTCGCCTTCACAATACACATGCCATTACATACCACGATGACACCTGAGAAAATAACAAAATAATACTGGAAAAGGCCAGAGTCTAGGGGCTGCCTAAATCCCTGTGGGGTTTCGGGGTAACACCCAACCAAAGTACTCGGGGGGGGGGGGGGGCGGCTTCCCTATTTAGATGCTGACAATTTTTAGAGCTTAATGAAAAGCAAAATTCTGCTTCTCTTGGACCTTTTTGGAAGCAAAACTGTTATAAACTTTTGAATTGGAAAAATATAGTATAAGTGATGCTGCTATACTGCGTTTGTGTGTACATTTTTTTGTCTTGAATACTACATACAAAAGCAATTTCACTTTCATTTCAGTCACTGTGGTTTCTACAACAAACCACCATTTTCAGTCACTATAACTAACCACCAATCAGATCCAACAGACAGTGATCCAGACCTGGACGTGGTCACAAGGGCTACGACAAGAGTCTCTGTGAGGAAGAAAACGAAACAAACAGCACGTAGTGAACTATGCCTTCCAGCAAACCCCACTGATCTGGCTGATCGCTCTGCCGGTGTTCGAGAAACGTACACCCCCCCCCCCCCCCCCATCCATTCCTCCCCCTTTTTTTACAATTTACTTTTCCTACTTTAAAGTGTTTCTTGTGATGGAGATCATCTGCATACTCCCATAACTTTTCACCCCCTACAACCAACTGTACAAACCCATAACTTTTGACCCCCTACAACCAACTGCACAAACCCATAACTTTTGACCCCCTACAACCAACTGTACAAACCCATAACTTTTGACCCCCGACAACCAACTGTACAAACCCATAACTTTTGACCCCCTACAACCAACTGCACAAACCCATAACTTTTGACCCCCGACAACCAACTGTACAAACCCATAACTTTTGACCCCTACAACAACTGTACAAACCCATAACTTTTGACCTACAACCAACTGTACAAACCCATAACTTTTGACCCCCTACAACCAACTGCACAAACCCATAACTTTTGACCCCCTACAACCAACTGTACAAACCCATAACTTTTGACCCCCTACAACCAACTGCACAAACCCATAACTTTTGACCCCCTACAACCAACTGTACAAACCCATAACTTTTGACCCCCTACAACCAACTGTACAAACCCATAACTTTTGACCCCCGACAACCAACTGTACAAACCCATAACTTTTGACCCCCTACAACCAACTGTACAAACCCATAACTTTGACCCCCTACAACCAACTGTACAAACCCATAACTTTTGACCCCCTACAACCAACTGTACAAACCCATAACTTTTGACCCCTACAACCAACTGTACAAACCCATAACTTTTGACCCCCGACAACCAACTGTACAAACCCATAACTTTTGACCCCCTACAACCCACTGTACAAACCCATAACTTTTGACCCCCTACAACCCACTGTACAAACCCATAACTTTTGACCCCCTACAACCAACTGTACAAACCCATAACTTTTGACCCCCTACAACCCACTGTACAAACCCATAACTTTTGACCCCCTACAACCCACTGTACAAACCCATAACTTTTGACCCCCTAGTACCAACTGTACAAACCCATAACTTTTGACCCCCTACAACCAACTGCACAAACCCATAACTTTTGACCCCCGACAACCAACTGTACAAACCCATAACTTTTGACCCCCTACAACCAACTGTACAAACCCATAACTTTTGACCCCTACAACCAACTGCACAAACCCATAACTTTTGACCCCCTACAACCAACTGTACAAACCCATAACTTTTGACCCCCTACAACCAACTGTACAAACCCATAACTTTTGACCCCCTACAACCCACTGTACAAACCCATAACTTTTGACCCCCTACAACCAACTGTACAAACCCATAACTTTTGACCCCCGACAACCAACTGTACAAACCCATAACTTTTGACCCCCGACAACCAACTGTACAAACCCATAACTTTTGACCCCCTACAACCAACTGCACAAACCCATAACTTTTGACCCCTACAACCAACTGCACAAACCCATAACTTTTGACCCCCTACAACCAACTGTACAAACCCATAACTTTTGACCCCCTACAACCAACTGTACAAACCCATAACTTTTGACCCCCAACAACCAACTGTACAAACCCATAACTTTTGACCCCCTACAACCAACTGTACAAACCCATAACTTTTGACCCCCTACAACCAACTGTACAAACCCATAACTTTTGACCCCCTACAACCAACTGTACAAACCCATAACTTTTGACCCCCTACAACCAACTGTACAAACCCAGTCACTAGGGAAATGAACTTTTCAACGCCATGTGCTGTGAGAAACCTTTCCTTTGTTGTCGGATTCTTTTTGCCATCCCCATCTGCATTTGTGTCCTTTCTCCCGCCTTCACAGTCTAAAGCTTCCTAGAATTCTGAAATGTATGGCACCTTGGATTATTTCCACGAACAAAACCACACTTGTAAACTGATTTTGTCTCCACGCTTCTAATCTGGCAAGAGGAAAGGCACACAGCACATTTGACTCATGAAAACAAGGCGGAAAGGGTGAGGTGTGAAACTTTGATGGGACCTTGGCCGAATCCAAAAATGAACTCTTCCAAAACAAATAAACAAACATTAAACATATAAACATTTCTATGGCAGAATTTTCAAAAAACTGGATAAGCAGTTTCCGACAATGTCAAAAACTTGACTTTCATTCCCCACCCAGCAAAATCACTCGTGCACATGTACAAGCAGGTACATTTACTAGTATTTGCACAAACAAAACTGCATGTGTGTGTGTGTGTGTGCGCGCGCGCATGTGTGTGTGCATGTGTGTGTATGCGTGCATGCGTATGCGCATATCTGCCTATCTTGGGATGGTGGGTGTGGGGGCAGGTGCAGGTTTGTGTACAGGGGTTTGTGGATATGGGTTTGTGGGTGTGCATGCACTTGTATATGCATGAAAGTATTCTTATGCGTGTTGTGTGTGGGTGCATATACTTTTTAAGGTGACACAGTTGTGTGTGTGTATGTGTGTGTATGCGAGTGTGTGTGTGTATGCGAGTTGTGTGTGTGTGTGTGTGTGTGTGTGTGTGTGTGTGTGTGTGTGTGTGTGTGTGTGTGTGTGTGTGTGCGTGCGTGCGCATGCTTTGTGTGTATGTACGTGTGCATGTGTGTGTGTGTGTGCGTGTGCGTGTGTGTGCGCGCGCATACATGTGCTTGCTTTGAAAAAAAGCCGAGAAAATTGCTCAACGTATGCACAATGCCAACATGCACTTTTGACAAATGTACATTCCCTATGAACAAATGTATCTATCTGTTCAACATGCCTAAAACAAATAAAAGATTAACTGCGATCATTCATAGTTCGCTCTCATCGTCACATAAACTTCTTTTCTCTTGACCATGCCTTTTAAGTCATGACCAAAATGGCACCCAAGATGCTGCCTGCAGAAATTTAGCTCTTCATCTTCAAAACTACATTCAGTGACCTTCTGCATTTGATTTTTCTCACACTCATCTGTCCAAACAAGTGCATTATTCCTACACACTGAGGTGCATCACCATATTGTCGGGATCCTCAAAAATCAAAATGGGAGAGCAGGGAGTTAACTGTGCCTCATACTCCAGATAGGCCCAATGAGTAATTGCCCTTGATGAATCAATGACATACTCGAGAGCAAGTCCTCAAAACAGTTTTCCTCCCTTTTTCTCAGTGAGGTAACACGCTCCCCTTCCCTTCTGCCATTTTCCACCTTTTTTTTTCTCTTTAGTGATCCACTCAAATGACCTTCAAACTTGCTGTCACTGTGGATGTGCCAATCTCTTTCTCCCTTCCTTTTTTTTTCTTTTCGCGACTTGCATTTTGTTCCGTTTTTTTTCTTTTCTTTCCCCATTTGACAGCTAAGTCAGGCTGATATTGTCCAAGTATGCCATGGAAGCTCACTGTGTAACTGTGAGTCCAGTTAATCCTTATGACACAGTTGCTCCCGTCAGTCCGCTGTGAGTCCAGTTAATCCTTATGACACAGTTGCTCCTGTCAGTCCGCTGTGAGTCCAGTTAATCCTTATGACACAGTTGCTCCTGTCAGTCCGCTGTGAGTCCAGTTAATCCTTGACACAGCTGCTCCTGTCAGTCCGCTGTGAGTCCAGTTAATCCTTATGACATAGTTGCTCCTGTCAGTCCGCTGTGAGTCCAGTTAATCCTTATGACACAGTTGCTCCCGTCAGTCCGCTGTGAGTCCAGTTAATCCTTATGACACAGTTGCTCCTGTCAGTCCGCTGTGAGTCCAGTTAATCCTTATGACACAGTTGCTCCTGTCAGTCCGCCTGGCTTGGCAAGAGAGATGAGCCATGCTCCCAGCCACACCCATTCTTTGTCAGTCCTGAGGCACAGAGAGGCTGGCCAGTGTCTCCTCCCTTCCCACTCTGCATCTCCCCCCCCCCCCCTCCACCCTCTCCCCCAGTGCCTTGAAAGAGAAGGAGGGTGGGTAAAAAGCAAATATCGTCCGGGATGTGCTTGCTTGCTTACTCGCTTTCCCCGCCAAGGCTCAGGGCTGGCCTATTTTCCCTGGGGAAAGGATCCTGCTGGGGTTACTGGAGCAGAGGGTGAATGCTAGCTGGGAGGACAGAGGGTGTCCTCTGATCGAATAGATTTTTCTCTCTGTTCTCGACATGTGATCAGTGTGAGTCAAAAACAGCCTGATGGTTTTCAGCATTTTCTGGAAGATGACAATTATTTTGAGTCTTCGATATTTTCCTTGCCCCCCCCCCCTCCCACCCACCCCAAAAGTCCATCTTATTGTGCTCTGGCAATCTGCTGGTTTTGCTTGCCCAATTTTTTGTTGTTTTTTTTGCGGAAATGTAACACCTTAAGAGTTTGGGGGAGGGGGTGGGGGGTGGGGGCCTTTGTTCTCCTGTATTTTAATGGGTAAGACAAACTACTTAAGGTTTTGAGTCATAGTTGAGTTGTTTTTTTTATGCCTTTGCTGTAAAAAAAAAAAAATGGTGTTTTCACTGACGCTTCCAGGTTCTAAAGGGAACAAGTATTAAGAGAAAGACTCAAGACTTTTATTGAGTCCTTAAGCAAGTTTTAAACCGACAGTCACAACTTTCAAAATGGCCAACTTTTGTTTGTCGCTCTGATCATCATTTTCTAGCTGGAGCAAGTCCAACAGAATACAAGAACCAGTTGGATTAGTTTGCTTTGGAACTGAGACTTCGGGCCATGATTTCTCCTCTGATCTTAGGCTGTCCTCTTCCCACGACTCTGAATTCCTTTCAGTGTTTGCTTGTTTTGTCTTCCCTATTTTTAAGCCTCTCACGTACATACTAGAGGGATCTTTGCTCTTAGGCATCACATTCTCGTCAAGGGTCTGAAAAGAGATAGAGAGAGGAATTGAATAAATTGATAAATGAATAACAAATAAATCAAAAGGAAACAAAGGCTCAGGATCCTGTTCCACTGATGTACATAAATGGTTTGTAATTTTGGAGTTGAACGAACCTGCAACACACCGGCAACGATTGCCTAAGGATACACCTACACCTCCAGGTTGTTGGACATGCATTCTGGGACACCGTGTTGCTTGGTGGGCATCCCATCCCTCTTTCACTCTCTGATGCTCTGGTGTGGTTGCTCAGTCAGCAGCGCATGCTCTGTCTGCCCCATGATGCCATGCTTTGGAGGTGCTGTGGCTGCTTTGGAAGCAAAACATCTCTTCTTGTTGATTTTGTCCTACACCTTTTTGGTCAAATCTCCGGGGATGAGATGTGCTTGCTTTGTCTTTAACAATAATAATAATAATAATAATGAATACTTATATAGCGCCTATTCTCGGCTAGAGGCCAAGCTCTAAGCATTTTACAATCCACACTCGTTTACACAACAGGCTGCCTACCTGGGTAGTTCCGACTGAAGAGCTGCCAGCTGGCGCTTCATTCAGTCGTTTCCCGTGTCATCCAGCCAGTATCGTTCAATATCGATCACTCATTTTCCTTACTTCCTTCATTTTTTCCATTTCTCACGCAGGGTGCATGCCATGTGTAACGTGTCATCCATACCAACGGCCAAACTGGCCTACTCTTCCGAAAGTTGGTAATGGGATTTTACGTGTGTGCAAGATGTTATGCATGCGTTCACACACGGAACCTCGGTTTATAGTCTCATTCGAAGGACTGTATGGGAAATGGAGTCAGAACCAATGTTAACTCCGAGGGAAAAATCCCCCTGTACCGAAACGCACCGGCGGAGGTTCGAACCCGCAACCCCAGGATCACCAAGATTACGAGTCAGGCGCTCTACCAACTGAGCTATTCCGGCTCTTTAGCACACGTCAACTGGCTACTGGGTACTCTTTAGCTTCAGGCTTATGTTGGGCAAGTAGGTTGCCTTTTTAGCCACACTCTCCCATTTACCTCAGTTTTTGTTGTTGTTTTTTTTAACCCTGTTCAGGGTGGTCCAGGCACCTTGCCCTCTCAACCTGTGCATCTCCTTTCAGGACGTGTCCGCGGCTCTTGAGCATCACTCCCCTGCACGGTCATGTTTGGAGGTCTCCCGCTTTTGCTGACCTTGCACATGTTTATTCTTTAATGTGTTCTGACCAGTGGACACTGGCAGGCAATTGGTCACTTTACGCCTTAAGGCTGCACTTAGTGAGGGACAGTAGGGACTAACCCAGTCACCCGCTGGTTTGGCACACGGGCAGAAATCCTCATGGCCCTAGAGGTTGCTGGCACTGTGTTAAAGGCTTTTGGGACTATGGAGAGGCATACCTGTGTGGGTTCACTGCCTCCCTCTTCAGGTGAGCCTGTTTCCTACCTTCCTGTTTGACCTTCTGGCACTTGTTCGGACAGCCGAGTATGAAGAAAAAAAGGAATCGACCTCTTAAAGTAAAGTTTACAATATATTTACCAGTCCAAACACTTGGAGGCCCTCTAACTTCCATATTCTGCAGCGAAAACGTGCAGAAAACCGAGTTGAATATTCACTCTGAG
This sequence comes from Conus ventricosus, assembly GCA_018398815.1. Classification (NCBI taxonomy): domain Eukaryota; kingdom Metazoa; phylum Mollusca; class Gastropoda; order Neogastropoda; family Conidae; genus Conus; species Conus ventricosus. The sequence continues at coordinate 2,102,203 of CM031622.1, forward strand.
GTATGACATTGGTTCATCAAGGGCAATTAATCAGTAGGCCCTATCTGGAGTAGGAGGCATGGTTAGCTTCCCTTGTTTTCCAAATGTAATGTTTGTGGGATCCTAATGATATGGTGATGTTCCACACCAAGTAGGAATATGTTCGTTTGAAAATGAGGTGACTGCAAACACAAAGTTTCTATGAAGCCAAACAAAAGAAACAAACAAGACAAAATGCGCTTCGACCTCTTCGGTCTTCTTCAGGCAGGACAGGCAAAACTCAAGACAATGAAAATGAAGCAGGAACAGACAGTCCCTTATCTTCAGGCAGGACAGGCAAAACTCAAGACAATGCAAATGAAGCAGGAACAGACAGTCCCTTATCTTCAGGCAGGACAGACAGCACTCAAGACAATGAAAATGAAGCAGGAACAGACAGTCCCTTATCTTCAGGCAGGACAGGCAAAACTCAAGACAATGCAAATGAAGCAGGAACAGACAGTCCCTTATCTTCAGGCAGGACAGGCAAAACTCAAGACAATGCAAATGAAGCAGGAACAGACAGTCCCTTATCTTCAGGCAGGACAGGCAAAACTCAAGACAATGAAAATGAAGCAGGAACAGACAGTCCCTTATCTCCTCAAACTGGGGACAAAATGGATGTGGAATGGAAGTATGAATATGGCAGTAAAAACTCATCTTTGTTACAAACTTCCTATTTTGTCAATGTTTTTCATCTCTATAAACAACAAAATCAACCAACCAACCAAACACCTCTCACCTGCTGCAGTCTTTGATTCTAGGTTGCGCAAGGCCATGTTCTCAGCGGTATACTTCCTGCTGATTCGCGGAAGACGGCGTGCTCCCCGCCTCTTGTGCAGCTTGTAAGTGCCATACACTGGAAGCGCAATGACGCTGACTCCCAGCAGACAAGCCCCAGCGGCCACCACAAAGCCCGAGAGAACCAGACCACCCAGGAGCTTGCCACCTGTGGACAAAAACAAGGAAATGATGTGAAGCGGCCACCACAAAGCCCGAGAGAACCAGACCACCCAGGAGCTTGCCACCTGTGGACAAAAACAAGGAAATGATGTGAAGGGCTAGGAATTCCTGCCATGTGTTGGGAACGTTGAAGGTGGTGTCATTCATGAGGTTGTTGGACCAGAACAGGCGAGATAGTTAGCCAATAATGTTGCTTATAGCCCAGCCAAACACAACGGGCCACATCAGGACTGCGACCACTAAACGCCACAGAAGAGACTCAGCAGCAGTGCAGTGTTCTCTGTGGGGTTTCCTCATGACCTGAGACCGACTGCTGCCTGAGGCGTTCTGCTGAGGCTGTGACCGGATCAATCCGGGTGTGGCTCTGTTTGGGACAAGTCTGAATCCACAGCATGGGAGAAATGCCACCAAGACAGCATGGACAAGGAGACAGCAAACCAAGAAACAAACTGTTTGCCACACACCAACATGAATCACAGGACCAGCAACGTCTATACAAACATGCACCTCTAACCTCCCAGCAAGTATATTACACATGCAGGAGCCTCACCCAAGAGCAAACACATATTCAGCTTTTCAAAACAAAAACAAAAAAACACTGGTCTCAAAAATAATAAACATTTTGATGTGGGAATAATATATTTACTGTAGATATACTGCATGTAAGTGAGGGCTGTAGTAATTTACTTTACATAAATGTCAGAAGGGCCCTTAGACAAAAGGTTCTAAGACTATTTGCCTGCAGAACTGAATGTCCTGACTTCGAACCACATGTAGGGTCGATTTTTTCAGCATGACAAACTCTCTCTCTACCCAGCAGTACATAATTCATTTTGGCAAAGGTAGTGGAAGGTGAAGCATGGGCTCTATCTTCCATCTTACCCTCCCCTAGACATGGGTGGAAGAGAGGCATGGGTTCTGCCTTCCATCATACCCTACCCTAGACATGGGTGGAAGGTGAGGCATGGGTTCTACCTTCCATCATACCCTCCCCTAGACATGGGTGGAAGAGAGGCATGGGTTCTACCTTCCATCACACCCTCCCCTAGACATGGGTGGAAGGAGAGGCATGGGTTCTACCTTCCATCTTACCCTCCCCTAGACATGGGTGGAAGAGATGCATGCGTTCTACCTTCCATCATACCCTTCCCTAGACATGGGTGGAAGGCGAGGCATGGGTTCTACCTTCCACCATAGCCTCCCCTAGACATGATGAACCTCTGATAGTCACTGCCCCTGCAGGACGACAGGTTATGGAAGCTTTTACCTTTACACCATATTGTGTCATTCCATCATATTCTCCACACAAAAAAGGAAAAGCACAGTAAATGGTCTGCACAGTAATACAACTGTGTGTCACCAAAGTGACAAGTTTCCAATATAAACGTTCACAACTTTTCTGAAAGCGGTTATCCTCTCTGTCTTGACATGCTGACAGATGTTAATACCCATGGTTGGGTGTTGGGGAAAAATGCAGAGTCCTTCAGTTCAATTCCTGCTTGAGACATCCCCATCACAGGAGATGCTCCCTTTGTAGTCAACTTTTCATGGAAACTAAAACCCCTTCCAAGTCCTCTGGATTAAACTTTAAAACTTATGTCCCATGGCATGAACGCATGAAAAGAAGGGGAAAAAAAAGAAACATGCTGGTACATTAAATCCCATTAATTTCTTCATACAAGAGTCAGATACTGTGAGCAGGTGAGATGTATAACCAACCTCCCCCCCTTCTCTACCATCTGTCCCCTCCTCTCCCTTACCCCCCCTCCACCCCCCCCCCCCCCCACCCCCTCTGAAAAAAACAAACATCGCCTTGGCTTAAGGCTGTGTCAGACCAGCTGACATAGGCTGAAACACCAAGGCTACATCAAAATGTTGTTATGCTCAGCATAGTTATGTGGGGATTGTCTTCAGTCGTGACAAGCTCCTAGCATAACATTATCAGTCTCCAACATCCCTTGAAGTCAGAGTGTGGCTGCCCACGTGGCGGGGTAATCAAAAACGGTCACACATGCAATGTTATCCTTAGTTGATGCATTTGTACCATAGTGTTCAAGTGCTTCGGCTGTTTGGATGATCTCTGGAGTCTTTTAGCCAGGGTACGACAACAAAACAAACAACCAACCAATCAAACAACACAACAAAAAGAAGACGCTCGCTGGCGTCATGTTAAGACATCATTACCAAAGACAGAATGTGGAACAGTATGTTAATGCTGTGTTAAAAGAAGAAAAAAGGATCACACATAAAACTTGTACCACCAATGTACTTTAGACTTCAAAATGAGGAGTGAGGTAGAAGACAGCTCTAAAGGAGGAGACAGCCATTGCCTGTAGATGACAATGGAAGGGAGAGAGAGACTTGGACAGTGAGAGGTTGACTGATATGACATAGACAACATCAAAAGAAGTTGACTGGGAACAGAAGATGCAGAAATGGGAACAAAGGTTGCCATCAGTGATGGGAGGAGAGAACAGAGTGACACAGGAAGATTTCAGAACAGTCAAACCTAGCACAGCTCCTCGTATAAAGCGGCGGAGATGGGGTGCATCGGGTAGGAAGTTGTAGCGGCATCCAAAAGGAGAGTAGCGACTGAAGTGATTGCCCAGCAGTTTGATTCCTCGGTAGTTCTCCCCGCATCTGTGGCACATTTCTTTCAATTACAAGTCAATCTCAACAACAAGAACTTCAACTACAAAACATCAAGTTGTGCATGCACACGTACACACACACACACACACACACAGATTTCCATTTCTGACCCTGTTATGTCATTCTCCACACCAAGAAAACATTACTACACAGCAAAAATGAAACCTGGATCAGGAAAACCAACAGAAACTCAACATTCGACGTAACCATGGGATCATATGATGGTGCAGAAACATGTGAACTGGTCGGACTATTCATGCTGTCCAACATCAAGAAAAAACTCGGAAAACAAGTCGGACTATACAGAGACGATGGCCTTGCTGCACTAACCAACAATCCAAGAACCATCGAAAACAAGAAGAAAGAACCATGCAAAATCTTCCAAAACCACAACTTAAAGATTACCATTGAAGCAAACAAAAAGATAGTGAACTACTTAGACATAACACTGGATCTCAACAATCACATATATAAACCATACAAGAAACCCAACGATACACCTCTTTATGTACACACCAAAAGTAACCATCCACCATCTGTATTAAAGACCATACCCCATGGCATAAACAAGAGACTATCAAACCTGTCATGCAGTGAGAGAGTGTTCAACAATGCAGCAGTAGAATACCAGGAGGCACTACAAACAAGTGGATACAATTACAAATTACAATACAACCCAGACAACAACACAAATAAAAGCAAGAAAAATAGGAAAAGAAAAATCATATGGTATAACCCCCCCATACGACGGGAAACTCAAAACAAACATAGGGAAAGAATTCTTCAAAATCAAGCAAAGTTGCTTTGTTTTAACCCCCATAGCATTAATAATTTAATCATTCCATACCTGTAGTGTTTCTACGCAGCATCAATCAAGCAAAGTTGCCTTGTTTTAACCCCCCATAGCATTAACAATTTAATCATTCCATACCTGTAGCAGAAGTTTGTGCTGCAGCGGGTGCAGATCATGTGATCACAGCCCAGTGAGCGTTGAATGAAGATCTGAAAATATCCATTCCAAAATGATATTCCACTATTGATTGTACATTTCTAAAAAAATATAAAATAAAATAAAGTGTTGTGTATTTTAGCACAATATAGATTGTAGAACATCGGGTCACGTATTTTTCTTAAAGTAACAATTAAAACTATAAATAGAAGGTTACATGTGACCCAGTGTTCTAAAGAATCATGCACATACAAGCAGCACTTGATTTTAAAGCTTTCATCTTTTTTTTTTCATTTTCTTTTTTACTTTGAAGTAGAGCTATTCAATTTCAGTTTGCTTATTACTAGCCTGGCAAATCACAATGGGCCATATCAGAGCTGTTATCCTGCTGAAGTCAACTCTCAACACAAATTTTTGGCAACCCCCCCCCCCCCCCCCCCCCCCCCCAAAAAAAAAAAAACATATTATAAACACACCTCATTAAAACAAAATGTTTGAAAACACACCAGAATTCCGTTACAACCTTTCTCTCACCAAATCTTAGATCAAATCACACAAAAAAAATTATTTCCTGTCAGAAATTACAAAATCACACCAGGTGGGACATCTCTCAACAAGATTTTCATAGAGTTTTTTTTGTAAACTGTTTGTTGCTGATACCACGTAAGCCCCAACACTCTATACAAATGAGTTTTAATTATAGTGTGTGGTATCACATGGAATGTACAATTGAGCTTCTTCATCTGTAGAAAGATACAAGCAGGTGTAAAAGGAGTACGCCTGTGTGCAAACAGGGCTGCCAGTGGCACATGGTAAAACCTCTTTCAGGTTTGGACAGACTCGGCAGAGTTTATTTCTGTTGGCAAGTTCCATTCGTCTTGCCCGAGCGCTTTGATAAAAGCCAGAGCTATGGGTTTTAGATCAACTCTTTATTTGTGGCATTCTTGGCGAGTTGATCAACCCCTTCATTGCCTCCAATGCCAGAATGACCAGGAACACACGCAAAAATGATGTTGTAATCATTAGATTTTCAGAGAGGTGTACAGTTCACACAATTTCAGCAGCTGAGGATGCTGGTGGATACATCCAGCAATGGTTTCAAATACAGAAAGGGAGTCAGACAGAATGAGGAAATCTTCATGTGCTGACTTACAGACCATCTTCAGTGTCATGACTGTGAAATTATAAATGACATTGACAGCCACTATCATCACCACCCCACCCCCAACCCGCACTTTCTCTCTCTCTAAGTCTAACCCACATTCCTTAACGTTATCAGTTAATGCCATTTCACATGTCAATGCTTACCACCTCCATCCCCTTCTACTAAACCCTTCCCTGCAACTGTCTGGCTTTGTAGCCAGCTGATACAGGATAACAAGATAACAATTTCATTTGTCCAAAAGATGGAAAATTCACTTTCGACAGCACAGCAACCACATACCAGGACAATACACAAACACAAAGAGAAAAAAGGCGTAACCTTCCTGTGTAAGAATCAATAGTAAATCAATCCCATCAGTAAAATATCTTCATGCAAGCACAAACACTCTTCCCACATACACCCTCCTGCCCACACACACACACACACATCGCACACACACACACACACACACACACACACACACACACACACACACACACATCACACACACATGTCCGTACGCAGCAACAGTACACATCCACTCTCTTTAAAGCATGGAGCTTAAACTTACAAAAAAAGGGCGTCATCATTAAAAGCAAGCAACATGCTCTATTTAAAGGACAGGAGTATAAGACACTATTTTGATAAGACACTGTTTTGATAAGACACTGTTTTGATAAGACACTGTTTTGATAAGACACTGTTTTGATAAGACACTGTTTTGATAAGACACTATTTTGATACTCTCAAATGTACCCAAAAGTAAATGTACCTACAAAGTAAGAAATGGGGAGTTACGGGGAGTTTGTGCAACATACATAACTTCATGAGAGTTTGAGGTCATTTCATTTCTTTTGGGGATTTCTATTACCCCCCTCCCTCCCCCCTTCCCTAATTTTACTTGAAGATTCTGAAAACACCTCATTTTTTAAGACAGAAAGCTCTGTGGAGTTACTTCTTTAGTGAACCAAATGTGAAATGACTTTTCCCCTACCCAGTTCAAAACATCACAGCGTAAATGATGCACCAAATGTGAAATGACTTTTCCCCTACCCAGTTCATAACATCGCAGCGTACATGATGCACCAAATGTGAAATGACTTCCCCCCTACCCAGTTCATAACATCACAGCGTACATGATGCACCAAATGTGAAATGACTTTTCCCCTACCCAGTTCATAACATCACAGCGTACATGATGCACCAAATGTGAAGTTGCCCACATCATACCTTTTCCTGGAATTCACTGTTTAGGAGTTGAAATTTGATCGGTAAAATTACAGCGCTGACCAGTTTGTACTGGAAAAGCATTACAAATCTGGGTCACTTCGGGTGTTGAACTAAAATATTACTGATTAACACTATTAACAGTCTTGATTTTTTATCCCTATAAGTTGACGTGAAATTATGAATGTGCTTGAAAAAAGTCAGATTGTAACCGCATTTGTCAAGATCATCTTCGATAAATTTTAGTAATGTTTTTATCAATAAGAAAGTGCTAAAACCTTTAAACATTTATGCAGATTTGAACTTACATGATGTGTCTGAGTAGGTAACTTTCACCAAAAAAATATCATGCACACATCCTTTCAAAAAAACTCATAGATCTACTGTAGGCATTCTGAAATCCAGTGCTTTGGATATTTCTTCACATAATCAAATTGTGTTCCATTGATTATCATCAACATCAAAATAGTCAAAAACTTACAGCACAGTAACTCTCACTTGACATATGTTGTTGTTGTTGTCGTACCCTGGCTAAAAGACTCCAGGGATCATCCGAACAGCCGAAGTATTTGAACACTATGGCACAAATGCATCAGCTGGGGATGAGAACATTACGTGTGTGACCGTTTTTGATTACCCCGCCACATGGGCAGCCACACTCCGACTTCGGGGATGCTTGACATATATATATGCATGAAGCAATCACTGTGTTCATAACTAATTCACAAGTTTATTTCCTCACTTCTCCAAAGACAACACATGTCATTGTCACCTTTATTCAAAGCAAGCAAGCACCAAGCTGGAACAATCAAATAATAATTTAATAAACAGTTAAAACACTTCTGCTCCCTCTCTCTGAACTGCTATGAGATAAAGGTTCATGGACTGAAAGCTAACTACAGCAGAGGGCAGCTTACTTCATGGTGCTGTGCTAGAATTACTGTTACTACGCTTACAAAAACATGTGTATAATCACATCCATATGTAAACGCAACAAGAACAAATTTGAGGAAAGTCTTTTAAAAAGGAAGTTCAAGTCTGACGAATGTTTAGTTCAATTATACTGTTGAAGCAAAGTCAACTTCAAAAGAGCTTTTCAGGGCTGTCATCACAAGGAAAAATTAAATTATGTTTTGCAAAATGAACGAAAAAAAACACAACATATATAGTACAAAATATAATACAAAACCATATAGACTCAGAACAGCTACAACCAAACTTCTTTGTCCCTTTGCTGTCTCATCTTCTGTGTCACTTCAGGGCACTGTCCACATGCTCAGTCTGGCTCACCATCTCCATCCATGCCCTGGCTTAGCATACCACTGCCACGGCACTGCTGTCTGTGTCTCATCTTCTGTGTCACTTCAGGGCACTGTCTCCATCCATGCCCTGGCTTAGCATACCACTGCCACGGCACTGCTGTCTGTGTCTCATCTTCTGTGTCACTTCAGGGCACTGTCCCCATCCATGCCCTGGCTTAGCATACCAGTTACCACTGCCACGGCACTGCTGTCTGTGTCTCATCTTCTGTGTCACTTCAGGCCACTGTCCCCATCCATGCCCTGGCTTAGCATACCACTGCCACGGCACTGCTGTCTCATCTTCTGTCACTTCAGGGCACTGTCCCCATCCATGCCCTGGCTTAGCATACCACTGCCACGGCACTGCTGTCTCATCTTCTGTCACTTCAGGGCACTGTCCCATCCATGCCCTGGCTTAGCATACCACTGCCACGGCACTGCCAATCCACAGGGAGCAAACACTGTCATCATTCATGGGGCAACCTACCAAATGCAAAACTGCCCTGCTGCCGAGTCACTCCAGTGGTGTTCAGTGAAGCCTGTTCTGATCCAACACATGCACGACACCACCTATTACGCCCTCTATTGATGACAACAGTTTCAAAAAACATAGAGACAGTATGAGTGAGAGCCTTCCAGAGAGTTCCACAATGTCCATTCAACAACAGACCCCATGAACTTAACAATATCGGCAACCTCAACACAGAAACATCAAGGGCACAGACCCGAAGAGGAAACTGAAACTAGGTCACCATGAGAGCAGGGCATGAAGGGCCACAGAACATGATTCTGTGATAACAGTTTTCTGTCATATTGATCAATGAGGAGAACGATGAGGAGGAGGACAATGAGGAGGAGGACGATGAGGAGAATGATGCTGTGGAGTTCAAATCTAGTCTGAAGCTGCATCACAGAGTTCTGCTCTATGCATATTTTCATAAAATATCCTGGCATCAACCAGGGCTGAGTGATACAGATACACTTGCAGTGTTGATCAGGGAATTTGAGCAACCCTTTAAGAGATGAATCCATTACGTGGATGACACTTGACACGTTACAATCTTCCCTGTTGATCCCATAGCACATTCAATTTTGGGCAGGAACTGGTGGGGGCAAAAAATCACACAAATACATAATTTGGATGTGAATCAAATCCACAATCTCACAGACGGGAATCTGCAATGCAAATCTCTGCACTTTGGCAGCTGATTCCAAACGAAAATATTTCAAAAAGAATTAAAGTTATTAAGAATGAGAAACACACAATATTATTTGGACAAGAAAAAAAATTAGGATTATGGGTATGAAATACTTTATTTAGTCTGCATCTGGGACTTTATAATAAGTGATAAGCAACAGTAGGAAACTGCTAAAGATGCCTGTCAGAATATAGTACATTAGTGGCAGTAATCATCTGAACACTAATAACAGATGGTACCAAGTATTGGCAAAAAGTAATACTTTTGAAAGATCATATTCATAAATCATCTTAACAGATGTTACCACATACTGGCATACACTGTCAAAACGTATGGCACAAATTCAGCGATGCATAGTCTCAAGACTTTGAAACTTAGTTTCAAGTTTCATTTCTGCTGGGTTGATCAGAGAAACTTGATTCAGGATGTCAGAGTAGGAGAGATGAACGTTCCCCTCTCTGGTAAACAGTGTTTAGCTTTTGGTTCACTGTAGAAGAACTGATCGATCTTACAGCCTCTGGTGGACAGTAAAGTGAAGAGGCTTCATCTCTCTTTTGTGTGTGCTAGGCTACACATCCTGTCTCTGATGGCCGTCTGATTGACAGGCTGTCAGAGGAACATGACGACCAATAATATCATCATAGAAAAGAACTAACGGACTATACCTCCCAAGGCCTGAAGTGTGCAATAATGTAAAACTTTGAGATCAGAGATGGGTCTCTCAGATGTTGATGTTCATCAGCATTTATGCCAATAAATGAAACTACCATTTCCATCCCTGTGAGCAGTGCAGGTTCTGACATCTGACTTGTCTATGGAAGTTCCACAAAGCACGGCTACATTGCACGCCAGCCTATGGCAGTTGTGCAGGTCTGCAGAACCCAGGTGAGTATGGGTAGAAAAGGACAAAGGGAGTTGGTGGCTTCTTTCTAGAGGAGAGGGAGCGCAAGGAAATCCTCTCTCCATCAACAATCATTCACCATAATAACAGATAAGTAAAGGGAAGAAGGGAGCCGAGTCGACGACCCATGCTACAGTTATGTCAAAATTCTCAACCCTTTGTAATTATCGTCATGCGCCAATCACAGGATCGGCTTGCATCAAAAGTCAGACACGAGACAGACTGTGGGAACAGAGTGAGAGGTCAAGGAAATTAAGGGGGGTGCAGACAGGCATTAAAAAATGACATCAACTGATAAGATAAGATAATGTTGCTTATAGCCCAGCCGGCCGCAAAGGGCCACATCAGGGCTGTACATCAACTGATGTCAATGTAACTCTAATTGCAGTTTTGTCATACTTGGCTCCATGACTGAACAGTAACTGTCATCAATAGAGTTTTTGGTAGACCTGTGTAGTGGTGTCCTGTTAATGTTGGAGCTCTTCAGAGTGCAGTGTCTCTACCAATGGGTTGCCGTTACATATGGGGGAGCTGGAATAAGCAGTGTACAAGTGATGCCACTGAAGAAAGGTAAATGGAAAATAGAAACTCCTCCCCATCCATGAACCGTCTTCTTCCAAACATCTTTTTGTCAGAATATTTGATAATAATCAACTGTCCACAGTCATCTATTTCATAGTTATGACACTATTTCCTTGTATGTTACTCTAATTACATAACACTATGACACAGAGTATACAAGTATGTGAAATCTACACATCCCCCCCCCCCCCCCCCCAAACGCTCATGGTAAACAATGTTTGGTAAAAGACATGTATGTAATTATGCACGCAGAATACCCCAAGTTCTTACCTTGCATTTTGGGCACTGCTGGGCATTCAGTTGTCCATAGTGGAATTCCCTGGCCCACTCCTTCAGAAGTATGTCCCCCTTGCGGTATTCCTTACATGTCAAACCTTTGTGTAGTGGTGCATGGCATGTGAAACACCAGTCCAGACCACACCTCTTGCAGGTAACATGCAAGCCATTCTTGATTACCTTACGCTTCTTCAGAGTCACTTTGTCAACTTGCAGTCCACTGCTGCAGCGTGGGCATGTCTTGACTGTTGGGTCGATGTTGGCATCAATGAGAAACTTGTAAAACCTCATCTTGTACTTGGGAGGCAATCGTGCTGAGATCTCATTGCGGTGAATGTAGGAGTTGCAGTTGATATTCAAACACTCAATGTTGACATTTGCTTGTAGGACTTGTACCATCAAATATGACTCAAGACATTGGTCGCAGACTGGAAAATCACAACAGAGTCGTCGACGAAGCTCAGACTCCTCAAAGCAGACATAACATTCTGTTTTCACCACCAACCCCTGTGGGTACAAAGGTTCTTCTGGTAAGTCATGTTCTCTAGAGTCTCTATCTGGGTCTGGCAAGAACACAAATTCATGTAATCCTCCCATCCCAAATTCTGACTCTGTGTCTTCAAAATCTTCAAGATAAAATTCTCTGTCGGACACACTGCTGTCTGTATCTGAATCGGACTGATTCTGTGCAGGGTACGACTGCGCTCTTCCAGTTCCTCCACTACCTTTACGCCGACCTCTTTGATTGCCGGATCGTAAATGCCAGATGCCACCTTTCCTCCACGGAACCCTTGGAGATGACGCCCCAAAATGTGGATTATAACTAGTGTTATCATGGGGTTCAGCTGAACTGTCATCAGGTTCGTAGACGGTCGGTTTCCACTTACTGTTTGTTTCCGGGGAAAGAGTATTATGATGTGATCTAGTGCTGGTTTCTTCTTTCGTCTGTTCTGCTGATCCAGCTGTTGTTGAATGACTCGATGAAGAAGCACTAACTTCACCAGTTTCTGATTGCAAAACGACCGTATTCTGTTGATCAGAGGGCATGGTACAGGCAGTGGCATCCGCCATGATGATTTTATTCGAGTTGTTTATCGATCGTATATATGCTATCTTCGCAGCCCGCCAGTGAAGTGATCCTGGAAAAGCAAATGAAGAAAAAGGAGTCTTCCTAACCGATTAACTTGATACAAAAGTATCACAGCTGCTACCATAGTTTTAATTTCTACATTTTGCGCGCGACTTACCAATGCCAAGTTTCAAGGAGCATTAGTCAAGTCTTAGTTTCGTTACTAAAGATAGCTCATAGCGGAACCCAAACAAACAAAATCGTCATCATGAAAAGTAGGGGCACGTTATTTACGTCCGTTGTACAAACTAGAATACCATTAAACCGCATAGTTTTAGCGTCACATTCCACTGTGTTGAATTTTCTAATATATACCAACACTCTGGTATCTTAATGCTAATCATTAATAAACTTTAAAGCCATAAACGCTATCGCTTTGTTTCAATATACGAAATCCTCCCACGAACCAACTCTGTAGCCTTGCCTATCGGAGAGTGGGCGTTCTTTCCTTCAGCAGACGTGAAACTTTCCTGGTTTCCTGAAATTTTTTCTCGGGGTGACCATGAGTGACCTTTTCTCAGGATGACCATGGGTGACCGAGGCCATTCTAGAGACTGGCATGGCTGTGAAAATTTGGAAATCTCTCTCTCTCTCTCTCTGTGTTCCATCCACACTGCTGAGTTAGCAACTTGGTCCTGGCTCTTGAAATGGTTACTAAATCAAAACATAAAGATTTCCTCATTTTATCGGACTCTCTTTCTGCATTAGAAGCATTTGCCGGCCGTAATCTCAAGCACCCTCAGCTGCTGAAGTTATTCGAACGGTTCACCTCTCTGAAATCGGGTGGATATAACATATAGTTTTCGCTTGGGTTCACAGCCATGTGGGCATTCGAGGCAATGAAATGGTTGATGAACTTGCCAAGGGTGCCACAAAGAAAGAGTTGAGCAGATTATCTATCCCTCACACTGATCTGAAATCCAAAACCCAGGCTTGCATCACAGACCTCGGGCAAGAGGAATGGAACTCGTATACCGATACCAAACTATTTGACATTCAAACAAATTTTTGGCATTATTTATAATGCTCCGGTATACTCCGCCGAAAAGCGTAGACAAAAGTAGTAGTAGTAGTAGGGACTGGCTCAAAAGCCTAGGCCTCGCGGCCTATGTACGTCCCCTAGTGCTGGTTTCTTCTTTCGTCTTTTGTTAAAAGTATAGGTAATAATAATAATAATAATGAATATTTATATAGCGCCTATTCTCGGCTAGAGGCCAAGCTCTAAGCGCTTTACAATCAACACTCGTTTACACAACGGGCTGCCTACCTGGGTAGTGCCAACTGAAGAGCTGCCAGCCGGCGCTTCATTCAGTCGTTTCCCGTGTCATCCAGTCAATATCATTCAATATCGATCACTCATTTTCCTTACTTCCTTCATTCTTTCCATTTCTCACGCAGGGTGCATGCTATGTGTGACGTGTCATCCATACCAACGGCCAAACTGGCCTACTCTTCCGAAAGTTGGTGATGGGATTTTACGTGTGTGCAAGATGTTATGCGTGCGTTCACACACGGAACCTCGGTTTAGACCTCGGTTTATAGTCGCATTCGAAGGACTGTATGGGAAATAGAGTCAGAACCAATGTTAACTCCGAGGGAAAAATCCCCCTGTACCGAAACGCCCCAGCGGAGGTTCGAACCCGCAACCCCAGGATCACCAAGATTACGAGTCCGGCGCTCTACCAACTGAGCTATTCCGGCTCCCAGGTGTTGAAACGCAATTGTTATTTTGTTACACAATGCCTAATGTGGCATTTTAATCATCAAATTGGTTGAAAAGTTCCTTATACTTTGGAATTACATCCAAGAGATTCTTGAACTTGTTAGTGTCTTCTGCAAATTTTATGTTAGTAGGGAGTTCATTCCATAAAGGGGCTACTCTGTGTGAAAAGGAAAATTTTCTTCTGTTAGTACGGCAGTGCTGAATAAATATCTTTCCTTCTGCATTTCTTGTGATGTTATGTTTTGAAAGAGAAAAGAGTGAGTCAACACAAACATTGTCAAATCCATTAAATATTTTATAAGTCTGTATAAGATCACCTCTTGTCCTTCTGCCTTTTAGTGAATGTAGATTCAAATATTGTAATCTTTCTGCATAAGATTTATCTTTGCATTCTTTTAATAGCTTTGTAGCACGTCTTTGAACTCTTTCTATTTGTGATGACTGTCTTGTCAAGTATGGGCACCAAATCGCATTAGCATATTCCAAATGAGGTCTCACAAAAGATTTATAAAGTGATGCGCTGGTTTGTGGAGCTTCCTGGTCATCTGACGGTTTCTGCGCAGAAGTTTAGCATCTGATATTTCGATGACCACGTATCGTGGAGCCGCATGGTGCGGGATCATTGTGCCCTCTTTCTTCAGGTCAGGAATCCACACTGCACCACCACGTGACAGGTTTTCTGGAGTGACGACGCTGTGTCTTCAGTCGTAGTTGGTTTCGAGCTTCTCCTGATACGTTGCTCCTTCTCCCTCTTCTTCACCATAAAGAGATCAGGAGTCAGGGGCAAGAGCAGGTTGGGGTGGCATGGGACACTCTTGTTTTGTGTCTGCTTCGCATGCTTGGACGGGCAGGGAAAACCCATTGGGGAGTGGGGTATTCCTGTACATCAGGAGGCCAAGGTACTCGTCATAGGTCTTCACCAAGAGACTCTTTCTGGTCTGAACCACCGGACTGGGGATAATGGGGCGATGATGTGATGTAGTCGAATCTCAAGGTCTGCGCAAAGGACGTGAAGTCTTCTAGAGCGAACTGTGGTCCATTGTCAGTCACAACAATGTCCGGTATGCAATGACGACTGAAGATCTTCATTTTTGCCATTGTCTCTGCCATCGTAACTCTATTGGAGACCAAGGCCATTTCAATCTCTCTGGAGTAGTATTTAACGGCAAGAAGATAAAGCTTGCCTTTGTACTGGAAAAATAAAAACAACCCTGTAGCAATTTGTAGCTTACACTACAAGAGCTATCAGCAATTTGTAGCTTACGACAATGTGTAGCTTACAGCAATCTGTAACCTATACTACAAGAGAGAGAGAGAGAGAGAGAGAGAGAGAGAGAGAGAGAGAGAGCATGTTTAAATGTAGTTTCTGATCACACACACACACACACACGCATGCACGCACTTAAGCACGCGCACACACACACACACACACACACACACACACACACACACACACACACACACACACACACACACATATTTTGCGTGCACTCCCACACACCTATGCGACGCACACATACTCTTACACACACATACACACACACACACACACTCTCTCTCTCTCTCTCTCTCTCTCTCTCTCTCTCTCTCTCTCTCTCTCGTCTAATATCACACAATTTTCTGAAAAGACGTAAAATGAAAGTAGTAGTAGTAGTAGTAGTACTACTACTACTACTACTACACACACACACACACACACACACACACACACACACACACACACACACCACACACACGTGCGCGCGCGCGCGCGCACACACACACACACACACACACACACACACACACACACACACACACACACACACACACACACTGAGAAAGATATCTCAGGCAGTAGCTCTGTAGACAAGTCGTCCAGACCAAGCGGCAGTGGCCTGCCCAAGTCCTCCCTTTCACCACTACCCAACACCCTCGCTCACGTGCTGGTAGCTGAGAATGATGGCTTCAGATACGTTTTTTCGTGTGAGATCCAACTATTCTTCCTTATTTTATCTCTTTTATTTCTTTATTAATTTTTTTTCGGGGGTGGTGATGGGGATGGGAGTAGCGGGAGTTTGCGGGAAGGGGTGGGTGTGTGGGTAAATGAATCGTCAAAGTTATCACAAAAGATGATAATGAGTGTCGCCTGATGACGAAGACTGGGCACGGTTCTTGAGGAGTGGGGATGAAGGGGAGAGGGAGAGAGACAGAGGGATGAAGGGGGTAGTGATATCCTAAAAACACGTTTATTCCAGTAACTGCCTGCTCTCGCTGTTTCTCTCTGTGTCTCTGTTTGTCTGTCTCTGTCACCACCACCACCACCACTAACCGCACCAAACCAGCAGTAAGAAAACGCCAAGGAACACGATTCACTTGCTGGCTGCCCGATTAGTTCTCTTGCTGGAGTCGTAAGAGTGAGGGCACAAATCTCAAGAAGTGAGGGGCGACGATCTGTATCTGTCTGTATCTGTATCTGTAGCTGTACGTCGCTTAACATCCAGTGAACTGGCTTTGGCGCGACGGATGGGGGTGTGCAGCGAAGGTTGTTAATGGCGCTTGGTGGTCAGCGCCCTCTTGAATGAATCAGTGGATGGCGAGTGGACCACCGAATTGTCCAAGTGGTTCCACGCTATTATGGTGCGTGGGAAGAAGGACTGCCTATATTGATCTGACTGACAACGTGGTACGAAAAAACACCGATCGTTGTTTCTAATGTAGTTCTCAACAGGGTTGTTGGTTACATAGTCTGCTGCGTTACGTCTGGGCCTGATCATGCGGCCAGCTCTTTGAGGTTTCAGGGACTGATGAGGAGGTATTGCCGGCACCAGCCCTCAACCACCTTGTAAAAGAAGGTCAGACGGAGCTGTTCACGTCGTTCCTGGAGAGTCGGGAGGTTGTGTCGTGTCAGGAGGCCCGTAACAAAGCCAGGGGTGGTAGAGCGATAGTTGCTTGCGATGAAGCGTACTGCAGTGAGCTGAATGTGTTCAATCTTATTGATATCCTGTCTCTGATACGGGTCCCAGACCAACGCCCTGTACTCAAGGAGAGGACGGACTTGGGCCAGGTAGGCGTTACGTTTGCAGGTTGATGGGCAGTGGTGGAGGTTTCTCCGGAGGAATCCAAGGGTGCTATTCGCTTTTTTGGTGATGCCGCTGATGTGGTTGCTCCATTTGAGGTTGTCAGAGAATTGGATTCCTAGGTATGGGTTTGAGGATACTGATTTCAGGATAGTGTTATTGAGGGAGTACATGAAAGTGGAAGGTGGGTGAAGGGAGAGACTCATTGCGTAGCACTTGGTAGCGTTGAAGCGCATTCCCCATTTTTCTGCCCAGGCTTCAAGACACTTCAGATCCGCTTGTAGGGTGTGGTGGTCTTGGAATGTGTTGATCTCTCTGTAGATTAGATAGTCATCGGCAAAGAGCCTAACTTGGGAATTGACTGTCTGCGGGAGATCATTGATATGGCAGAGAAAGAGGAGTGGGGCCCAATACGGTACCTTGAGGGACACCCGAGTCGACGGTGGTGGGCTGAGACGTGGTGCCTTCAACTACGACTCGCATGCTGCGTTCCGTGAGGAAGCAGTGGAGCCAGGTGTGGAGGGGGCCTGTGATGCCATAGTTTGCCAACTTGTGGAGGAGTCGATCATGTGGGACGGTATCGAATGCCTTGGAAAAGTCCAGTATGGCCATGTCAATTTGTTTGCCCTGGTCGAAAGATTGTAGCAGGTCATTGGTGGCGGTGAGGAGCTTCGTTTTGGTGGAGTATCCAGATCGAAAACCGTGGTTGAGGTTCGTAAGAGTTTTGTGGGCTTCTAGGTGGGACATAATGTGACGGAAGATGATGTGTTCTAGGATTTTGCATGGGACAGAGGTGAGGGAGATAGGGCGATAGTTGGCAGGTTCGTGGCGATCCCATTTCTTGAAGGCGCTTGATACGTTGGCTGATAGCCAGTCCTGGGGCAGTCGACCACTGTCGATGGAGGCTTGGAAGATCAGGGTGAGTGACGGTGCGATGTTGGTTGCGACATTGTTTGGAGGAGATGTGTCTTGAGTGTGGTCCACAGCGTGTTGACATCCTTTCCCTCTTTGTGTTCTTCGGCCACGGTTTGGGCTGCTTTGTCAAGGTCGCATCTCATCTGGTCCCAGTTAGCCTTCTTGAACTTGTAGCACTTTCGGGGCTTATGGCGCGTGATCTGCGGCTGGACGTCAAAATCCGCAGCGACGATGTCGTGGTCGGATACACCTGGTATGCTCGTTGACGATTTCAGGAGGGTGGGGTTGGAGGAGAACACGAGATCTAACAGGTTGGGGCCACGGGTAGGGGTGTGGTGTACTTGGGTGAGGAGTGCGTTCGATGTGATGTTGATGAGGTGCTCTTGGATTTCGTTGTCTTTTCCTGAGGAGTGGGCGGTGTGTGTTGTCCAGTTAATATCCGGGCAGTTGAAATCTCCCGCGAGGATGATTTCACGCTGTTTTTTGCCGTCTTCTGTCAGCAGGCTCAGAGACTTCTGAAGTTCATCCAGGTCATGTCGGTTTCGTTCGGGCATGTAGAATGCTCCTACATAAAGGTCTTTGCGGTTTTTCAGCCTGATCTTAACCCACTCCAGTTCGCAGTCGGTGACAAGCTGGGGCTGCTCAACGGCAGTGATGGAGTTGTGTGCTAGGACAAACACGCCGCCGCCGCTTCTGCCCAGTCGATCGTTTCTGAAGACATCGACATAGTTTGGGAATATTTCGCTGATTTGATGTGGTCTGGCGATGGTTGTTTTCCCGGCTTGATGCCATGTAGCCAGGATTCAGTGCCGCAGACAATGTCGGGCTTAGTATACTGGAGTACAGTAGCAAGCTCTTGCTTCTTGGCATTAGCGCACTGGCAGTTGACGTTAAGCACGCGCAGATTTATCTTCTTGGGTAGACCATATGTCGATGAGCTGGTTGATCTGGCTTGGGGTCGCAGGTACTCTTGCTGGGGGTAGGGTAGGGACGAGGGGCGACTGGTGACTTTAGGGCTACTAGCACGGGGAGGTGAGAATGGGTCATCAGATGCTATGGAGTCGACGCGAGATACATTTTGGAGAGGAGTGAAGTAGTTTGTACAGTCTAGTTCATAACTGCGAAAGGTAAAGCTGTCACAGTTTGTACTGTCACACCTGGGGCAAATCCACACCACATTAGGACGGCCGATAGCGTCGTATTCTGCGGATCCCACATCAACGTATGAGTGATGGAACCAGATGTTACAAGAGTCACAACAGATGCCCTTACAGTTTCATGTTACCTCTAGGTCGCAGAGGCCGCAGAAGCTGGCACTACCTGAAGTTGCAGGTCCTGGGTTGCTGTGGATGTCACCCGCAAGGAGGAGGATGGTGAAGGCCACTGAGGGGTTGTCAGTACTTGCCTGGGCGAGTACTGATGAAAACTGACGCGATGGCGGAGTATCTGTGTATCCGTACTGTCCTGGCTCTGGGTCCATGGTAAGGGAGGTTGAAAAGGCTTGTTTCCAGGTGGGTGAGGTATGAGAGACCAAGGCAGGGGGAAGGGGGAGGGGGCTATATCTTTTCAGCACGGCACAGATGAACGGTAGGAGGAGGAGGCCTTTTTAGCATGGTTGGAGGAGCCCACTCATGGCACTATAAAGGTAGATGGTTGGTGGTAACAAGGTGGTATATTAGGGCTGGCGCCAGGCAAGCAGAGAACTATAAAATGTCTCTTCTGGCTCACCGGCCTCAACCAGTTTCGGCCGGGGTGACTCCAGAAGAGACATTTTATAGTTCTCTACTAGTAAACCCTACAAACATACATACTGTGTAGGATTATCCGTTTTCAATACTAATCTACTAAAACTTTTTAGAGAGTAACGTAGGAGAAAGCAGCAGTGGCTGAACACACCCCATAGAGTAACGTAGGGGAAAAAAGCAGCAGTCGCTGAACACACCCCATACACAAACGGTGGAGCAGGCTATCCGATTACTTACTACGTGTTCAGACATGCCGAGACGTGTCTAGACGTTGTCTAGACATGACGATCACGCGATGGGCCGATGTCACAGCCGTCCAATCAGCAGGAGGGTTACAATTAAGTGCTGGGCTTACGGCGCTCACATGACCAGGTTAACCAACAAGAAGACCGATTTCGTCATTCTCCCACTGACTGCCGAACTAGAAGGACGCGTTTACTGTGCTCTCTACTGTGCTTGGTTGCGTTTTATTTTAACAATGGCTAACAGGTTTACCGAAGAACAGGCTCGTGCTATTCAAGATCACAAGTTTTACTTCACAGCATGTTAGAGTATTTGTCGAAAAAAGAACTAGGTGAACCATGTTCTCTACCAGTAAAACCCAAAAGAAGCATTGCTTTTCTAGAAGGTGGAGAAAGGAAAAAAGTGAACCGACTGCTTTGGAAATGGACGACTATCTTAAAGGTTTGTTGGTTCAAGAAAATGAAAACGCTGAAGGCAATATTGCTGAACAACATATAGCCAATTTCAATACGTGTTTGACTATCGATGAGATGGTTCCTTATCTAAAAAATGGCGCTGCATTGTTGAAAGTTGGCCAAAGAAAAACAATCCATCATGCATTGATTGTTGGGCGCTGGCTTGAGACAGCTAAAGTCATGTTTAAAAAAACAAAAAACGCATCAAACATGGCGTTCATTTCTTAAGGCGGAGGTAAACATAGCTGATTCGTATGCTAGAAAACTTATTCAACTTTCTGTGTGTTTTTATAACTATCCTAAATTTCACAAGTAGGAATCAGTATAAATGAACTGTGTAGCAAGCGTCAAACTATCATTAGTCTTATGCAACTGAATGACGATTTTCGGAGGTTCTGGCAAACAATTAGATAGGTTAGGCAGGCCTTAGTACATCTACCAGTATGGAGAGGAGTAGTGTGTAGCCAGCACTATCTTCATATAAATGCTCCAAATATACAACGACGGATGTACTACTACTGGCGATTAGAGCCGCCATAAAGCTCGGCTACAGCAATTACTGCTGTAACTCTGCCAAAGCCAGTTGCAAGCCTGGTTGAGAAAAGAGGAGCACAGCGGCAAACTAGGCCAAACGACCCTACTGTGATCACTTGACTGCAAAGCAAACTAGGCCAAACGACCCTACTGTGATCACTTGACCTGCAAAGCAAACTAGGCCAAACGACCCTACTGTGATCACTTGGCCTAGTTGATAACACTTAACACCTTCACCCAAGTCACCCCAAGTCCTTAATTAAGTTCTTAATTAAGTCACCCCAAGTTTTTAATTAAGTTGCCCCAAGTTTTTAATTAAGTTTTTAATTAAGTTGTTTATTAAGTTGTTTATTAAGTTCCTTTAAGTTTCTACTTAAGTCACATCAAGTTCTTAATAAGTTCTTGATTAAGTCACCTCAAGTTCTTAACTTAAGTCACATCAAGTTCATAACTAAGTCATCCTCTAAGTACAACCAAGTTCTTATTCAAGTCAACTTATAATTATTTATTAAGTTCTTAAAGTATTATTGCATCTGAAATGGATCAAAATCAACTTTGTTGTTGGCGGTTCTGGTATGTTGTTGTGTTGGTCTTTTGTATTTAGTGGTTGAGATTGTTCGGACTGCTTTGGTTTTTGTTGTCTTTGTTTATATATTTTATAACGTAATAACCACCCCCAACAGCAGCAAGGGCGCCAAAAATGGCAACAGTTTTAAGTTCAATATTCCATGAAGACTTTGGCAGTGTAGGCCTCAAATCAACTTGTTCTGACGTTTTTATAGCCGGCATTGAAAACAACTGGCACTTTTTCATTCTGTAACATTAATTTTGTTTGTTTATTCCACTCTGCTAATTTTTTTCCTGCTGCAACACGTCCAGGATGAGGAAGCCTTTTAGAGGTCACTTTCTCCGCCTGATCCAATGTTTTCTGATTTGCTGGTTCTGCTGATTTTCTGGCTCGGTCATTTTGAAGGAAATAAAATCTATATGATTAAAAGTAATTAATCCCATGATTAGCGGCGATAATAATGTTCCAAACCTGTAATACAGATCACATCCTAGAGACTCTAATGATTTTGTTAAAACTGGATCCTGCGTTAAATCATACATAAAGTCTTGTTCAGAATCAATGGGAGCAAATCTACCGACTAGTTTAGTGTACAAACTAAGAACCGTTTGTCCTACACTTTTTACCATTCTTGATCCTAGTTGCGCTTCATACCTGTTATGATACTTTATAATGTCTTGCGGCGACATTTGTTGAATCTGTTCTATGCTGAATTCATTTCCGAGGAACTGTTTTGTTTTTCCACATGCTGCCAAAGAATACAGTCTTTCTTTTTTGGGCATAATAGCTTGTCATCAACCAGGTCATTTGTAATCATAAGTTCAGGAAGGTTTAGTAGATCATCGGTGTTCATGTTTTTATTAATTATAATTATTTTGTTTTTTAAAAATGAGCGCCGAAAAGACTGTTACCAATCTTGTATACCATGCTGCTGTTATTGGAGGCCTAAGTATAGGATACACAATGCTTGGTAAAAGCTTGTTAAAAATTAAACCAGCGGATCTGGGCAAACTAGGCTTTGAGGATTCTGCAAAGCTGATTGCTATTATTGCAGCTTCGTTCGCTACGAAAGATTTTCTAGTTAAGCAAGGAATAATTCCTGACAATATCAATATGTAAATTAAAAAAATACATTTATAAAAATGGCTTCACTCGTAATGATGATAGGCGGCACTGTGGTTAATGCGCTTGCTTTTAGCGGAAGTAATTACGCGTTTAGTAAACTGCGGGATGACGGCGAGAGAAAAGACATAACAAAGCTATGGAGCAACTAGCAGCTGCACAAGACGCCTATGAAAAGCAGAGAATTGAGCAGTTAGATTTTATTAACGACAAACTGAAAAAACAGGGACATGCAGCTTACACATTTAAAAATGTTGACCAGGCAATAAAAGAATATTATCTTGTAACAGGCAAACCAATCGAGACATTACCCCCACCAAAATTTAGTGACTTTTATCAACCATCAGAAAAACAAAGATGCAAGAAATCGTGTTTGTTATCTTTGGTATGTCCGTCGTGTATTTTGTTGCACATAATATTGGCTGAATAAAAATGAACAAAATCTATTATTCGCCAAAAGGATATTGGAAGGGAATCACGGCAATTAAAAAGCTAAGCCAAGCAGCGGGAGTCAGTGAACAAACAGCGAAGGAATGGTTATCTAAACAAGCGATTTTGGCAAATTTATCTACCTGCACCTAGACGAATACAGAGACCACACTTTGTGAATACAATACCGAACGACACCCATCAAATGGATCTTCTATATTTACCCAATGATACGATTAGACGAAAAAGATTTAAGTACGCACTCACAGTCATTGACGTAGCTTCAAGATACAAAGATGCGGAACCATTAACACAAAGAGCGCTTCTGCTGTTGCTGTCGCTATACAACTAATATATCAACGGGGTCCCTTAATTATCCTCGCATGATTCAAGTC
Source organism: Conus ventricosus (assembly GCA_018398815.1). Taxonomy (NCBI): domain Eukaryota; kingdom Metazoa; phylum Mollusca; class Gastropoda; order Neogastropoda; family Conidae; genus Conus; species Conus ventricosus. Next base: position 2,125,732 of record CM031622.1, read on the forward strand.
GATGATGGAAAAGAATTTAAAGGCCGAGTGAATCAATTATTGTTAAAACATAGAGTTACCATTAAAAGAGGCATCCAGGAGTTCACAGATCACAGGCTTTAGTTGAAAACTTTAACAAACAGTTATCTGAAAGACTTTTTTCCTACCAGTATCACAGAGAGCTGATTGACATTCTCGCAACACAGAATGGGTTAGAAGACTGCCCTCAGTTTTGCGCGCAATGAATAATGAAGAATTTAAAGGGCTAAAACCAGTACAAGCAATCAAAAACAAACAATAAATGTTGCTGAAGACTCCAGTACAACCAGCAAACTATTACCGTTTGGTTTAAAAGTAAGGTACTTTATTTACCGGGGGAAGCAGAAGGGGACACTCGCATCAGGGCAACAGATCCAGTTTGGAGTGTTGATCCGTATGAAATAAAAAGAATTGTAAAAATGAATCGCCCGTGTATTATTTACGAGAAACTGACACAACAAAACAACCAGCACCTCAAAGATCTTTTGTGAAGGAGAACTGCAGATAATCCCCCAGACACAGTTCCAGTTGTTTAATTAGTTTACAGAAATATATTTGAGTCTAAAATGGAAGCACAGAATGAAACAAGAACAATAAAGGAAGAGACCTTGGAATTAATACGAGAATCATTTGAACAAAATTCTGTTATTAGGCATACATTTATGAGGCTTCATCAACGCATGCTAAAACATCCAGATCACCTACAACCCAAAATCCTAAATTTTGATTATCAGATATGGGGAAAAGAATATCTTGAAATGATAAAAAAAATTCGAGCGCATCAAGCAAACATAAAAAATAATTTGGCTGAATTGAATGATGATATGATTGGCTTATAATAAAAGTTGAGGAAAAATATAAATCTTTCGGGGAAGAAGAAATATAATTATGTCGTTCTCCAATGCCCGATTGCATATGAAAACTCTGGATTAACAAATACTCGTTTAGTGTTTGTTCTATCTAATGACTTCTTTGTTACAACTGTTGTGCTGATCTCATGTAGATTAGATCGTAGTTTTACGTTGTCATGATGAAAAGTCTTATTGTCAAACAATGCTTCTTTGTAGTTGTCATGCGATATGTTTGACTGCACACGCTGCGAGATATTCCTTTTGCTTTCTTAATGGTTTTCTTCTGGCTCGAAATACTGTACATTTTCGACCTTAAACCAATAAACTCCTTAATCACCCCTCCAGATAATTCATCCTTCATCTTTCCTAAAAACCTTCTTATTAGTAATTGAATGTAAAGGCGAATCTTTAGGGTAATCAGATGTATCATACCATCCCGCATGCCCTTTAGCTACTTCTAATTCCATGTCTTTATAGATGTCTTCAGTAGGGACATCTATAACAAAACTATCTGTATCTGTGTAAAGTACTCTGGACTCTGGATACGTGGGTTTAAAGTAGTCATAAAGAAATTCTAACATCAAAAGCTTTGATAATTCTAAAACAGTAAACCGATGAAACAGGTTTGTCCAATTTGACTTTCTTTTTTTTCATCATTATGCCAAAAGCTGATCATGAAATCTTCTAAAGTCCTGATAATTTGGTTTTGAAGTCAGCTTAATTGCTTCGTTCTCTTTGGTGACCAATCTGACATCTTTACGCTTGTGCGGATTTTCCATAGTCTTTCCAAAACAGCTGTTGTTCATCAGCTTGAAAAAGTCTTTTTCTGAAGCATCTGCGGATTTAGTTCTAAGATCGGTGTTCTTCATGATGTATGGTTTCATGAACTGTTCTTGATCAAAAGCAATTACACGATGAACTGCTGTCAGCTTTAAACCATGTCTTAAATAAAATTGTAGAAGTCTGTAATGACAGACATAATTTTTTTTGCCCCGAAGATTAGGCACAAGTTTAGGCGGCTCTCTTGGATTCATCTTTAGACTTTCTGCTGCTAATGGATAGTCATTATGCAGGTCATGGAGTTCCTGAGGATATTCTAAGTCAACTTCTAGAATGTATCCACGCTGTTGATCTGGCGTCAAACTGTTCAACCACTTTAATGCTCTTTGAATATTTTTCAGATTGTCTTCTGTGTACATTTTAAAGTTGCGTAATGGAAGCGATTGCGCCATTGCCCAACCATACAGATTGTTTGCTTCTAAATACATGAGATAGTTAGGACCTTTTACTTGGATATAGTGTCCAAGTATTTGTTGTTTGCTTTACAGTAATGATGCGACGCCATACTAATTCTCCGCGCAACCCGTTTTCAATCATTTCTGAATCATTGGTAGGTCAGAAAATAAATCAATCTGTACTCCAGTAAATTTTAAGAAAGGTCCAGCTCATCCCGGGCCCCAGAAATGTAATGGCAGGATCCAGGCTATAATGTTTATGCAGGTTTCTTTAAATTTTTTCAAGACGTCCGCCAAACATACATGGGCCCATTAAGTAGGAGTCATGATAGTCTCCCATCGTTTTACAATCTAACTTCTGCCATGCATCTTGAGCATGCCTGTAACCCGAATCATGATGCCCTTTTCCCTCTAAGACTAGAAAGAATGCGCCTTTAGGCGGAAGTGTGTCTTCATCAAACCTTTGCCAACTGTTCATGTACTTAATAAGGGTTAAACGCCCTTTCTAACAAGAGTTGGGTCAAAATATTCTTCCGTTATTGGGCAGGGACTTTAAGGACTAGCAGTGACTCTAATGATCCCATCATGTGCTGCTAGAGTCGTAGAAAAGACATGTTTTTTAAAGTGAAAACACATGTACTTTTTCTGATGACTGGGGCAGCATGACCCCCTGAAGGCATCGTCTACTGCTTTCATTATAGATGAGGTCGAAACCTCGCAAGTTATGAAAGAGATGGGCAGCTTCCATGTCTTTGGTTCAAAACTTTAGTTGAAGATTGCATTTACGGTGTGCTGCTCCTCTGAATTTTCCCACTAATGTGATCATGGTCTCTTACTGTCGGTTTCCCTCTGCGTCTGATGAGAGGCCAAAACCCACAAATCCAACAGTGAGTGGCTAAGTCATACTGTTCTTGGTCTTCAGGCGCCATTATGATTTCAGAAAAATTCAGATTATTATAACAATTCATTACGCACTTGCTGCATGCGCGAAAAAAATCTTCTAGCCGCATTTGGTCCTCTGTTAATTTGGCGTTGAATGAGGCCATCCGACCTAACAATGATGAAGGCAAATGAACAAATCTGATGATTACTCATTAAGACTGTTTTTCGAAGTTTTTTGTGGCGCTGGCCCTTCTTTAAGGAACAATAAGGACTCGAAGTCTGCGTAAACAATGTATGGAGAATTTTGCAGCCGTTTCCAGTTCTTAAAACTAACTTTAGATCGGGCGGGGGCGTAGTTAGTTCGTATTACAGTCAACAGGGCCGATACATGTTCTTATGTTCGCTCGCTGCTTAACGGATGGAATTCTTGTTAAACATTTTCTGCAGAATTCTTGTTTGTTAGTGTTTTTTTGCAGTATGCGCTAATAATCTATTTCATTGTGCATATCAATGTGAAATGTGGTAGCCCTTTTGGTGAAAAACATTAGGAGTAAGTCCACATGGTTTTTGTCTGGGTCGCCTATTGTTGGGCGTCTTTAGACACTCTAATAGGCACTAAAATTTGTTTCCTCAGTCCATGTGTATACATTAACAGTTATTGGTTTGTTTTGTTCTTCAAACTGATCAATGGAATCCACGCTAACAGGAAAGGATATTCCATAAATTTAAAGATCATTGATGAAAGGGTTTCATAGTTAGATACTCTCTCTGCGTTTTTGCGGACGTGAGCAGCCTTGCAAGAACACACCACTTTAAAACATTTGTTGTCTGAATTCTTTATGTTTAGAACTGTCTTTTTGCGACTAATGCTGGAGGTAGTGGAATGTAAGACTTCCCTACATCGGTTTCATACTTAGCCTGTTTTAATCTGATCTCTAAGACTTCGTTCTCTGACCAACCGGAGCCTCTCATTTTGGCTTCTTCAGCGGCCACTTCAAACTGTGTAAGCAGTTGGTCACCCCAAGCCAGGTGTTAAGTCATTATGAGAAAGAATAACCTGTTGTTTAGATGAGACCCAGACTTTTAGATTTTCTTCATTTATTGTTATAAGTCGATTAAAACAGCTAACGGGTACTTTAACTGGCGGGTTCTATTGTTAGTTTATCTGGAACTTGAGAAATAGCATGAGCAACACTTCCCTGTACGTTTGTTGGATTCAATGACTTCTAGATCAATATCGTTTAAAGCTTTTGACAAACACTCTCCTCGAGCATTCCTTCAAAATTGTCGGGGTCCTTCATATATCTCACCCATGTTGAGTTTCTTTTCTAACTCAAAATATTTATTTAAATTAAAAAAAATTCTTAATCAGAATCAATATCAACGGTCTTTTTGCGCTTGGACTCATAAACTAAAGTATAAACGCCTTTGATGTTGTTATGTGAGTGTTTAGAACAGGTTTAATGTTTCTTTTACTTTTTTTAAACATTCCTTTTTTATTGCTCGGGGTCTGGCTGTGAGAAAAACTTGCCCTTGCCTTTTTTGAAGATCAAATTTTGTCTTTTATAGTCATCAAATGGGCCCTGTAAACAACTAAATTCTTCATCCGTGTGTGCGAGTCAACTAGCGCTTTATTTATTGTCAGTTTGAACGAACTAGTTTAGCTGTTATTAGTTGAACCTAGCTGTGTGCTTTTGGAGTTTAGTTTTTAATTTTTTGCTAGCAGCACTTACAGCTAATGAACCACGGGCCCAAGAGCTAAAGACAAACCACTAGGAGGTAAAGCTGCGGGTGCACCAAAACTGTTGCTAGGGGACCACATGTTCCTGCTGATAGGCGCTCAAAGCCGATGCCCCAGTATTAACATATGTAACGGCATTACAAGCAGCAAAATTTACCTTCGTTTGGTTTTGCTGTATTTTGAAAGGCCCTGCTTAGGTTTTGTTGCATTTGTGTAATGTTTTTTAATCTGAAGGCTTTTATGTCGGGGGTTTTTACTATCCCTTCTTTTAAACTCTGGCGTTTGTAGGTATTTTGGATAATGCTTAAGACATGTTTTTTTTAAAATAAAAAAAATTTAGCCTTCTATATAATCGAATCTGTTATCTTTAATATTCAGCTGCAAATCTATAGTAAAAACAAATGTGCATTAAGCGGTTTATCGTCATCTTCTTCTTTGTCAATTTGAATGTTTATTACGTGCTAACAGTTCTCCCACTTCCATGCAATGATTATCCTCTGTTGACCTTAGTCAATCCATAAACCGTATTTTTTTTGTTAAAAAAATCATCAAGTCTAACACTGTGAAGGTGGAGATCTTTAGACACAGGTCTGCTGTTGGATTTCTATGCCCCCCGCCCCCGAACAATTTTTATTTCATCAAAATGCTGATAAGGTTCTAAGTCACTAGCGTAGATTTGGTTAGACTACCTCAATTGTACATTGCACTTTCGTTATTTTAGGATTAGAAACTTTCCGGTTTGTCTTTTCCAAATGGTTCTTCATCTTCGCACAGCAATAAAATGCCTTTAATTGATTTTGCTAAGACACTAAAACAAAAAATTCCATTATAGTGTCTGCCCTGCTTTTAGGATGTGTTAGAATGGTGATCCTCTTTGTAATATATTGCTATTTTTTCCTTATATTGATGCTCAATCAGCCTTGCTAAGTCAGGGTTGTAACAATGTAAAACTCTACGCGATGTCAGAAATGCTGTACTTTGCTGCGGTGTCTATTCAGATTTAATAACCATTTGTATTTCATTAAAAGTTAGTTCATATGACAATCGTCTTTTAATGCCCCTTTGAAAAGTATGGCGCATGCGCACTTAACAACTCAAAATCCAAGGGGATGGAAAAGCGATTTCCATACGCATAACTTACAGCTAATACTTTTTGCCGTCTTTAGTATTTGCGGCGCCTATTCTGTGTTTTAGTGCTTCATTATTTTCGTTCCTTGAACCGCAAGATCATTCCTTTCATTCTGGTTAGCCATAGATGCATAGGTTAAAAAATGTCTGCTTTTTTTAAAAGAAAATATTTCTTTCCCCTAAAGTTTTTAGAAATTTTCTTAACGATTGCCCATCCCAGATTCTGTACAATGTCTGTTGGGTCTTTTGGGAATCGAGTTTTATTTTGAAAGTAAGTCGCGCAGAGCCTGGCACAATCACTTCATTTGCTCCTAGGTCTGGAAATCTGACAGTAAGAATTTGATCTGCATCAATTTGTAGAGGGGTTATTTGGAACAATAATATTCTGTTTTTTTTCCTTCACGCCACGGGGCTCTTTCAGGTTTAAGCGGGTCAAGAATCGAGCCATATGCTTGCGAATTTTTATAAAACAAAAAAAAAGTTAATTATTTAAAAACATGGCAGGCATTGAAAGGGGAAGAAGATTATGAGGTTCCTGATCTGAAGACGGGCCCTGAGTGAAATGACTCCTTTTTACACAGCATCGTCAACAGCCTCAATGTGGCATGATTTAAAGAACCTAAGGTCAGATCAAATTTTTCCAAAGTTTAGGCCCAGAACCTCCCAATTTATAGCCCCTGATTGATTTTGAAAGTAAAAGGTGGCCATTTGTATGTGAAAACGATCAAGGACAGCGTGTTCCGCTTACAGATAAACGAGACCCCTCAAAGTTTGTAGGCATGAATTCAATTAGACAAAGACTTTAAAGTGGAGCGAACGAAATCGCCTTGACCTTGTTAGACCGAAATTAAGGCGGGGATGTTTTTTAACTTCCAAAACATACAACAAGAACTTCCCAAAAGAAACCAAATGCAAAACATAGAACTTCCCGAGTTAAGTCAAGCAGCAGGGGAAATAATAAATGTAATAGAAGGAGAAACAGTTTTTCAGAAGAACAGCATTAGAAACAATTAATGATTCTCCCCTACTAGGGAAAAGAATTATTAGCCTTGATCGTACTTTAAGAACCATTTGAGGCGAATTAACAAACAATTTAGCAAAACTGAGTGAGCTAGATGAGCATATAAAAAGAGAAAAAGAAAAACTCGTGAAGTGATGACGCCAACTTAGGGCAAGTATTAAAGAAGAATAAGACAAAGACTAAAAGATTCTTGAACAACAAAGATCAGCAAAACTAGAAGGCTGACTACTAAAACCCAGACCAATTACGAACTCAAGTGAATAGAATAAGAGAAACTATCGAAAAAATTTTATATGAAGACACGACACTAGCAGAAAAAATACGAACGCTGTTTAGAGAGCTGGAGTGACATTAGCAAGCGTTTATAACACCTTAGGATTTGCAATAAGTACACTGGTGATGGCTATTACAGGCGGTGGAGGTGCTGGGGTGCCTCCACCGCCATCACCTCCGCCCGTAAATCGTGGGTAAAAAAAAAAAGCTTGATCATCTTGCGAATTTATTTAAAAAAATTAGTGGGTAAAGCCGTGGATGCTTTACCCGGGTATATTAGGGGGTGTTGTTAGCTGGCTTTGTCTACTGCAGGCAAAGTAGTTGGCTTTATGGCTGAGCACTTATGGGCGTTTTGTTTCTTAATAGTCGGGTTAATATTTAGTAAGATAAAGACCAAGTAATCCTATGCCAGTTAATACAACAACAAGTGCTGTCTTTTTATATTCATGGTCATCGCGAAACAGAGCCCGCGTCTTCAACGGTCTTTGGGCTTTGGACCACGGGGATTGGATGACTTATTCTTGGGGGGTTTGTTTACTGCTTGCAATTTTTACTGGCTCAGAATTTATTTCGTTTTTTCCGACCCTTCTGTTCATTGCCGCCACAAGAATTTCGTTATTGTAGTTTATTATTACGCTATCTGGAGCCTGAGGTCAGAAGGCAGCATGTATAACCGTGCCAACAGCAAAGTCTACTTTTGATCTTGCGTATTGTTTAAAAAATTTTGGTACCTTTTTATACTTGAAGGTAAATCAACTGTAGAATTAATGGCGTCCTCTAAATTTGCTAAATATTGTTTTTGGGGCGTCAAAGCCAGTAGAAGGTCAGTTATGCTCGATCTCGTTTGCGCTTGCGAACCTAGCAAACACCAAAATGTAAGTACGAACAGAGTCGTTTATTCGTTTATTCCCGCTCTTGTTAGGCCCTTAGAAGTGTCTAATATAAAAGTTTTTCCATGTGTTTATGTCTTGCTCTATGGACCGAGGTGAACAGTTGTGCCTGAAGAGAAAGATGTGTAAGGGGATCCCAGTCATAGTTATTTCTTTTGGGCACGCCCCAAAAATAAAGGGTGCCTAAGCCCTGATTGCGGTCCAACTTTTGTCTAAAGTCTGTCTTAAATTATATTGAATTCGTTCAGTCCTTTCAAAAGCCTTCATGTTTATTCTGTTGCTGCAAAGGATTTTAAAAGGTTTGTCATTTGGTAATGGCGCTTGCAATTTAGTCAAAATTTCGTCTGAAGGTTTTAAAAGAAATGAAATCTATACACTGACCTCACCAAAGGATCAGGATGATTTAAATGATCGCATACGACACTCCACCACCCCGTTGATGCACAGAACACAGCAAAGTTTAATGGTTCTGATAAAAAATGCATCGGATGACAAAAACCCCGCTTTCGGGATGCGGTCGTTTTTAATTGGAGGGTTAAGATATCTGTTTAAAGGCGTACTCACCTTTACTTTAAAGGCGTCAGACTGAGTCACAGAATGTCAAGAGTAGGGCCTTCAGTTGCTATATTTTTAAGATTGTAGTGCGGCCAGCAGAATTTTTGCATCGTATATTTAAATGCGCTCATTTTTATTTCGTTTAAAAAATGTTTGTAACAATAACAACCCAAGACCGTCCTTCGTTTTTAGTACATGCTATTAATAACGAATGCGGGGCCAGAATGGTCGCACTCATGAAATTTTTTACAAAGTCGTATGGTTTAATATAAGTGAATCCAAGGGGATAATACGATTCTAAAAGTTGACAAAGCAGGAGACAAAGTTAGCCAGTTAACAATACCTGATGGTTATTACGGGGCTTGCTCACTAAAAGAAGCATATGAGTAACTTCAACCTTACTCTCGAATTAACAATGCAAATCTGAAAACAATGTTAACATTCAAACCCGAAGAAGAAGTTTGTAGATTACCTTTTTGATTGTTTGAACTAGCTAAAATATTAGGCTTTGAACTAAAAAATCAGGACTTTCATAGTTTAGAGTTGCGCCAGACAAAATACTTTTGAGGGGGAAAATCCGCTCAATCTTGCATTACATTCATTACTTATGTTATTTGGGTGAGCTGAGCACTGATGAAACTTATATGATGGAAGGCCCTCAACTGTTTTAAGAGCTCTTCCCTCAGGGAAAGTGCTTTTTGCGATTATAAAATTATGCATTCCCTATTTACAGTTTAAAAGATTAGTTTGTGGGAGGGTCGAATCATTTTTTAAAATAAAAATTTAAAGACAAAACGGGGGGGAAAATTGTAAAATGTGATAATTAACATTGTTTTAAAAAATAAAAATTTGTTGTTCTAAAAAAAGTCGCGCGGGCCCGATGAATCAGGAGTTACATTAGCGCCTGTAAGGTGTATAACCTTAGAATTAAAAGACCTTGCAGACGTTACGGGCTTTGAACAGAATGGTGAGATAGGCGCTTTGTTGGGTTTGAGTACACTAAAGATGGTGATTATAAACGTAAAGAAGTAGGCGACAGCAAAAAGTTTCCTAAACTAGAACAACTGCGCAATGTAGAAGCAAATATTTCTGGCCTGTTTGAAAATAAATAGTTCGAAAACCCGACGCAAATGGCACTTAGAACCATATTTAGAATGGGCATAAAATTTGAATTCATAAGCCCATTTACTTTTTAGGCCCTCAAAAAAGTTTCAGAAAAGCACTCAACTCTGGCCCTTTACATGTAAGTCTTATGCCAGAGGATAATAGTCGAAAAGAGATTGAAATAACGCCGTATGGGAAAAAAAAAGTACATCCTCCACAGAAAAGAAACGGTTTTTTTAAAGGAAGCTTTACAAATTACAGTTCTTTCCCAAACGAAAATTAGGAGCCACGTTCACAAAAGATATTTGAAATTTCTGTTTAAAGATGTGGGAGAGGGTGGGGTTTTTGGGCGTTAGTGACGTCCTTTTAAAAGGAATTTAATATCAGCTGGCAAAACTTAGACGTTAAACGTCTTAAAGTTACCGTCGTCGTTTTCACAATGGTGAGGATATTAAGGTCATAACAACAAGCAAAAAAAATCACTGTTGACTTAAATAGAAACAATCTTACAGAACTAAATTGGATTAATCTTAACATTTAGGCCCTTTTAGGGTTTTATTATACTGAAAAGTTTTGACAGAGAGTATGATAAACATAATAACTGGATTAGATTAAATTCTGTTATAAAACTATGGAGCAGTTAAACTTTATGACAAAAGAGCCTCATTGTTCGTTTATTTGTGGGCAGACTGGTTGTGGAAAAACAATATTTGTCTGTTTTGTCAGGACGCACAATACATACAACACTTTGTATGTCAGGATAGACGAAGGAGAAATATCCCTTAGGCAGGCACACCACAGGACACACGTCTTACAGTGGGGAGAGCTCTGGCAGAAGTGGCGCCAGTTTATTCTCGACAATGGTCCTTCCAGGATGCTTAGGGTGTGAGTCACGCATGCATATTCATAGTGGGTTAAAACCATTGGCACACACACACAGTCTCTACAAGTTGGTACCAACACATCTTCCCCTTCTAAAAGTTAATAGCAATTAACTAAATACATAACATTTATCGTTAAACTTTAGTGCGTTATCTTTAGAGTCCTTTTCAATAGAGAAAAAATCTGTTATTACTGGGGGAGATAATATCAATTAAAGGTTTCTAATTGTCACTTGCACAGTTCTTTCATATTTTCAATAACACAATGATGTTTGTACAGTTCTTCCATGTTCATCATTCAATACGGCGTTTTTCACTTGTAAACAAATAAAAGTCAAAATTTTGTTCTTGTGACCATATTGTCTTCAGTGTTTCTGTTAGAGTATTTCATTCTTTTGTTTCGTAGGGAGACGGTTTAGAACACAATTGATTGTCAGCTTTTGGATTTATGGCTTCCCATGTAGTTGCATATGATTATATAGTTAAAGATAGAACACAAAATTACAACACTGCATGCAAAGCATATTATTTCAATCACATAGCCATAAAAGTTGCAATCATGAAGGATCTGAACAACACAAGGTTAACTTGCCATAATAAAGAAGTCAACACACGTGGCTGTCATCGAAATCCTTATCAAGCACAATTATGGCAGATGTCGTTTGAATGACAGATAGCACACAGAAAATTATAATAAAAGACTAGGATTCACAAGTTAACTTCACAGTTCTAATGGAACTACAACACAATGATGCCATTATAAAGGACTTTGGGTGAATTTTAAAAGATGCCGTCATAAACAGAATTTCAGGCCTCAATTTAAGAAAGCACACATAGGACTGAAATAATGGCATTGATTTAACACTGTAATCCATAAGGAATTCACTGTAATCCATAGGGAATACAACTGTATGCCTGCCAGACGCGGGCACCAGGCATACAGAATAACACATCTACACAGTTGATACACAGAACTAGCTTTCTAATTATTTGATACCAAAATTGAATATTGCAGTATGCCTGCCAGACTCGGGCACAGGCAACTGTGAAATACACAGCTATCACTGGAATCTTGCCGGCTTCTGGATCACTCGACCAGAACGCGTGCATAAGGGTGGTGGCGGTGGTGATGGTGTTGTGGCCACAATGGACTGCTTACGCTGCCGCTGGGTGATGGCGGCGCTAATCGCGAGCTGTCTGGCACCAGCGGTGATCGGGTGTCGGGCAAAGCAGCCACGGGGGTCGGCGGCTGCTGTGTCGGTGGCTGCTGCTTATCTCGGAGTGACCTCGTGTTGCCCCCGAGATGAATGGGAGTAGGGGGACGACGGAAATCGTCCGGTCTGCATGCTTCTGGGTGCAGTCGCTGCAGATGACGTCGGTTGCGACGTAGCTGGCCTTCAGGTGTCTTGACCAGGTATGACCGTGGGGCACATTCTTCCACGACTTCGCCCGGCAGCTTCCAGGCTTTGTCGCTGCCCGTCTTCATGAGGACAGGGTCGCAGGCTTCAAGTCTGGGAGATTCTGGGCCCCGTGATGGCGGTCGTAGTTGCGTTTCTGCCGTTGCTTGGCAATTGCGTCTCGCTCCTGCACCTGGGCGGGGAGTGATGATGCGAGGCTCCAAACTGAGATGGAAGCATGGGTAGCGTTGAGCGAATTTTCCTGCCCATGGCTAACTCAGCGGGACTCGCTCCAAGGTCTGGAATGGGTGTCGCCCTGTAGGTTAGGAGGGCGAGAAATATGTCGTCCTGCCGTAGAATTCCTTTGACAGTTCTCACGGCTCTCTCGGCGGCACCATTACTTTGGGGGTAATGAGGGCTCGATGTGAGGTGCTGGAACCCCCACTTTTCCGCGAACGTCCGAAATTCACAGGACATGAACTGAGTTCCGTTGTCCGATATCACTTGCTGAGGAATGCCATGGTGGGCGAAGAAAGACTTCATTTTCCCCACCACAGCTGCTGCTCTGATATTCGGGAGGTAGGCGATGTCGATGTACTTAGAGTAGTAGTCTACCTGCACCAAATAGTGCTTGTTCTGATAGTCACAGATGTCTACGCCCACCTTCTGGAATGGGCGGTCCGGGAAGACAGATGGTTGAAGGGGCTCACTGGGATGTGCCGGCCTATATGTCGCACAATGTCGGCATCTGGAGACAGTGTCTTTAATGTCTTTGCTGATGTGCGGCCACCACACAGACTGCGCGGCCCGCTCTCGGCACTTCGTGATCCCCATGTGCCCTTCATGGATTCTTTGTAGCATTTCTTTCCTCATAGAGTAGGGTTATGACCACTCTGTCCCCTTTCACGAGCATGCCGTCATGGATGCTCAGTTCTCCTCTTATCACATAGTAGTCACGGGCTGCTAGTATCACATCTTCCTTGTGTTCTGGCCAGCCGTTGATCGTATAGTTAGTAGCAGCTTTGATGCAGACATCAGACTCAGACTCCTTTCTGATTTTGTTGAATCCAGCATCGCTGATTGCCCACGACGACTGGACTGAGTCGATGTGTGTCTCAACATCGTTTTGCTGTGATGTTGAGGTGTCGGCGGCCAGAGGACTTCTCGACAAGGCGTCGGCCACCAGCATTTCTTTTCCCGGCACATGCGTGGCCTTGAAGTTGAACCGCATGAGCCGGATCAGGAGACGCTGGCACCTTAGGGGAGTCTCAGAAAGGTCCTTGTTATTAAACAAAGGGACAAGGGGCTTGTGGTCGGTGACGACTTTGAAGTGCCCCAGGCCGACGAGGGTAGCGATCAAACTTCTCACAAGCCCATGTTGTTGCTAAGCACTCTTTTTCTATTTGGGCATACCGTCGCTCGGCCTTCTGCAGCGTGCGGGATGCAAATGCAACAGGCCGCACGATGTCATCGTGCTCTTGGAGGAGTACGGCACCAAGTCCGAAGCTGCTGGCGTCGGCACTGACGATGGTTGGCTTCTCTGGGTCATAGAACGCCAGTGTCTGGGCGGAAGTTAGTGTCTCTTGACCTTGCTGAGAGCACTGGCCTGCTGTGGTCCCCAGACCCACGCACGATCCTTCTCCAGCAGCTCCGTCATTGGCTGGATCGTTGAGGAAAGGTTAGGCAGATGGCGTCCAAGGAAATTTATCATACCCAACAGACGACGGAGGTCTGCCACGTTCTCTGGGTTGGGCATATTGATGATGGCTTCTACCTTTCCTTTGCTTGGCTTGACGCCTTGGCCACTGATAGTGAAGCCAAGAAATTCGATTTCTTTCTTGCGGAGTGAACACTTATCTCGTTTGAGCTTAACTCCAGCTTCATGAAGGGTAGTAAGCGCAGCATTCAAATGTTCTTCATGAGCCTTTTCGTCCTCGCTGAAGACAAGAATGTCGTCGAAGAAGCAGATGACATTCTGTTGGTCTGCCAGAATGTTTTCCATCGTTCTTTGGAAGATTTCCGGGGCGGAAGTGATACCCTGAGGTAATCTGTGGTAGAAATATCGACCACAGGGTGTGATGAAGGTGGTAAGTTTTGCTGTGCTGTCGTCTAGAGGTATTTGGAAAAACCCAGAAGTCGCATCCAGCTTGCTGAATATTTTTGGCTCCTTTCAGGCGGTGTATCACATCTTCCACTGAGGGTAGCATGTAGCGCTCCCTCTTCACTGCAGCATTTAATTTCTTGAAGTCAGTGCAGATCCTAATTTCACCATTTTTCTTGACAACTGGCACCATTGGTGCACAGCAGTCTGTCGGTTCATTCACCTTTTCGATTACACCAAGTTTTTCAAGCTTCCCTAGTTCTTGTTTGACTTTGGGCAGAAGGGGTATTGGGACTTACGTGCCGTCACAACACTATATGGTTCAGAGTCTTCTTTTATTTGTATTTTGACTGGAGGGCACTTTATTGGGTTTCCGTCTAGCTCACCAAACCCGATAGAGTCAACTCTTTTCACTAAACCCATCCTGCATGCTGCTTCTCTACTCAAGAGATTCTGCTGGTTTGAGTTCACTACGTACACAGGGATAGGAAAAAGTTTGTTCTTTGTATTTTGCTTCTATCAGAATCTTCCCCTTACAGTCTATGGTTCCCCCAGGGCTGCGGAGGATTGTCTTTGTGGGCTGTATTGGGGCTGAGGTTTCAGTTCATCATAGGTGTCATGTGACATGATAGAGACATCAGCCCCAGTGTCTATTTTGAAGGTGGCAGTACTGCTGCCAAGGGACAAGTCAACTGTCCAAGGGAGATCACCATTGGTAATGGAGCAGAGGTAGTACTCATCTTCCTCTCCATCCTCCACCCACGGCTCGCGGCGCTGATCAAGAATTTCATTCACAGACTTGCTGCCCTTACAGGTCTGCGAGCGCGCGAAGTGGTTTGGCTTGCCACAGGCTTTACAGTCCTTTCCGTAGGCAGGGCAACGCCGTCTCGCGTGAGAGCCCGCACAAAACCTGCAGTTGTGAATCAGGCCTCCACGTTCGTTGCCACGACACTGGTACCCGGCGTTGGCGGCGCTAGCACCCCTCTCGCCTCTGGGACCACGCGGTTGCGGTATTGGCCTCGCCCTCTGCTGGGTTTCTCGCCGCGAGACCGGTGATGGTGTCGGCTAACTGCAGACACCTCCCTCTCACTCTCTCTTTGTGTTTTTAGCTGCAATTTGATCATTTCACTGTGCCTTGCTGTTTGCACTGCCCCTTGCAGGGTAAGTTCACTCTCCATTTGAAGCTTTTCTGAAAGTTCTTGGTCACACACTCCAAGCACAAGTCTGTCCCTGATAGTAGCCTCTCTATTCTCGAATTCTGCTAATTCCGACAGTTCATAGAGAGCACGCACATATTCCTCTATGCTTTCCCCAACCTGCTGGCACCGTCTGTGAAACACTGCACGTTCATGAATGACATTCCTTTTAGGCGCGAAATAGTCCGTGAAACACTGTTCCACAGTTGTATAGTCTTTCTGCTGGTCGGCCGTTAACCGTGTACCGTTAATTGAAAGTTGATTAAAGATCTTGTTTGCCTCTAGGCCCATACAGTACACCAGGCTGGCCACTTGGACTTCACCAGATTTATTGTGTAGCTCTGACACTAACCGGTAACGGCGGAAATAGTCTCTCCACGCCGGCCACCGGGATGGCTCCCGAAAGTTGAAGTTTTTTGGCGGTTTTAAAAGACATTTTTAACACTTAAACTGTCACTTCCCAGGAGAAATCAGTTCTTTACTTCTGACACCATGTTTTGTCAGGACGCACAATACATACAACACTTTGTATGTCAGGATAGACGAAGGAGAAATATCCCTCAGGCAGGCACACCACAGGACACACGTCTTACAGTGGGGAGAGCTCTGGCAGAAGTGGCGCCAGTTTATTCTCGACAATGGTCCTTCCAGGATGCTTAGGGTGTGAGTCACGCATGCATATTCATAGTGGGTAAAACCATTGGCACACACACACAGTCTCTACAAGTTGGTACCAACACATTGTCCTAGACCTATTACAAACAGTTTATCGCTATAATTTTGATCATATTGTGATTTTCTGTCCAACACTTAAATGGAACAAAGCATATCATGATAGAAGGTTTATATGGACAGATGATGAAATATATTTAGTTGATCCTAGCAATAAACTAAGTGAGTGTTTAAAACAGTTTTATAGACTGTTTGAAGGAACACAGACACTATTTATTATAGATGACTGTTCGGCAGAAAGAGACATAGTTAAAAAAAGAAGTACTTTGTCAAAACTGGCTTTCAGTGGAAGACATGCTGGAATAAGTGTGTGGATTTTATGTCAAAAATATAACTCAGTTTTTAAAAGACTTTAGAGAACAGTTAAAGACTGTAGTTTTATTTCACATGAAAGACAGAGACTCATTTGATGAATGTTTGCGTGAAAATGATGTTATTGAAAATGATCAAGAAAAACATAGGATTAAGCAAAAACTACAATCTGAAAACTTTAGTAAATTTGTATTGAAAACGGACAATCCTACACAATATGTTTGTTTGTAGGGTTTACTAGGTAGAGAACTATAAAATGTCTCTTCTGGAGTCAGCCGGCCGAAACTGGTTGAGGCCGGGTGAGCCAGAAGAGACATTTTATAGTTCTCTCAAGCTCTTATCTAATCCATGGTGAATGTTCTGCTGTACAACACAACAGTCATAGCTACAAAATTGAAAGTCACAAGAATAAAGTTCTTGACAGGCAGCTCAATATAGGAGTAGGCAGAACAACAGCAGGAACAACCCACGAAAGTAGAACAAATGTTACACTATGCACTTGGACTAGATGTCAACACTTAAACGATCTGCTTCAGAAGGAAGAGCTGGACATTCCAGTGTGTGTGTGTGTGTGTGTGTGTGTGTGTGTGCGTGCGCGCGCGTGCGTGCGTGCGTGCGTACGTGCGTGCGTGCGTGTCTGTCTGTCTGTGTGTGTCCCTTAAGCCTCAGACACTCACCTTCTCTTAGCACTTTCAAGAGCCATCTGAAAACCTATCTTTTCAAAGCACATTTAGGGTAATGCTTTTTTGTTTTATTCTGTAGTTAGACGTGCTGCTTTTATTTTTTTATCTTATTATTTTGTGTCTGTAGATTTTCTATATTAATGATTGTTTCGAATGAATCACAATGTATGAAGGAATGTATGCGTGAGATCAAGCGCAACGAGTAATTTGTTGAATTAGAATTGCGCTATAGAAATGCAATCCATTATTATTATTATTATTATGTGTACAAAGAATCTGGAACCATTTTGAAAGTATTATTTGGGTGTATTTTAGTATTCCTTCGTTCGTTTGGATAATGTTTAGGTTAAAAGACAAAGCTGTTCACTCAAGATCTGTTTTTGTTTGCACGTGTGTGTGTGTGTGGTGCTTGAGAGAATAATCGCTCAGTTTAGACGGTAAGAACAAAAAACAAACTTTCTTGCACTACTCTCTCTCTCTCTCTCCCTCCCTCCCTCTCTCTCTCTCTCTCTCTCTCTCTCTCTCTCTCTCTCAAATGATCGTTCTTTGTTTTGATGCAGAATGTAATCTTTTATTGTTCTTTTATTTTTATCTCTAATTTTGTACATTTGAACATTTGATGATTATGGTCAACCATTCGCTCTCTTTCCCTCCATCCCAGTGTGTGTGTGTGTGGTGTGTGTGTGTGTGTGTGTGTGTGTGTGTGTGTGTGCGTGTTTGTGTACCTTGGTCTTTGCATTGCAAGAGGAACCACATGTGAATAATTTGGGGTTTATTTTGACATAATGAAAAGAACATGTATGATAGGTTCTTGGTAGAGAGGGACAAGCACCCAGCCTTGTGGACCCAGTACTGACAAACAGAGAGGACACAATCAGTGATATAAACACGTGTGCTGGCTTAGGGAAAAGTGACCATGCGACTCTGCTCATACACCTGGCATGTAGTGGTAAGGAGGATTCGAAAGAGGTTACGCACAACTACTCAAAAGCAGACTTCGGTGCAATTGGGAAACAGCTAGG
The DNA here is from genome assembly GCA_018398815.1 of Conus ventricosus. NCBI lineage: Eukaryota > Metazoa > Mollusca > Gastropoda > Neogastropoda > Conidae > Conus > Conus ventricosus. Next base: position 2,143,754 of record CM031622.1, read on the forward strand.
AGATGTTGATTGGGACAAAGAGTTGAGTAGCCTGAACGTTAACGAGATGTGGACCAGAATCAAAGATGAGATAAATTCAGCTTCTTCTTCTTCTTCTTCTTCTTCCAGTAATGTTCAGCGGTCATCAGGTTGACCATTATTAACATCATTGTGTATGCATTGTGTATTTTCGTGTAGCCGGTACTCACCCGTCTTAGGACATGAGCATCGGGATCTTTAGAGTCCGTGTATGGTCTTTAGTGCATGTGACACAGACTAGACCTCGGTTTATAGTCCCATCCGAACGACTATTGGGGGGATGGAGTCAGAACCAATGTTAACTCCGAGGGAAAAATCCCCCTATACCGAAATTCGAACCCGCAACCCCAGGATCACGAGTCCGGTGCTCTACCAACTGAGCTATCGGCCCCCATAGCAGCTATAGCAGCACATGTTCCAAAGACAACATTCGCTGGCAAACGATCTAAGAAATGATGATGGATAAGGGAACCCTAACATCGGTGAGGAAAAAGCACAAGCTGTTCCGCCGTTGGCAGGAGACTAGGGATGGAAAGGAATATCTACTGTATGCCAAAGCAAGAAACAAATCTAAGAAAGAATGTCAGAAGGCACAACGTCGAATGGAGCAAGCAGTAGCTGCACAAGCAAAACAAAATCCAAAGGCTTTCTGGTCATATGTGAGCAGCAAAACCAAGACAAAGAGTGGTGTAGCAGACCTGAAGAAAGAGATGGCAGCAAATCAGAGTCGGACCAAGAGAAAGCTGAGATTTCGAATGCATTCTTTCAGAGCGTCTTTACTGTAGAAGAGGATGGGGACCTGCCAGAACCACAGGTATGCAGTTACAATGAAGAACTAAGTGACTTCGAGATCGATACTGAGAAAGTCAGAAAACTATTAGCAGATTTAAACACTAGTAAGGCTTCGGGACCGGGTGGGCTAAACCCAATGCTTTTGTCCAAGACTGCAGATGTTCTTGCCACCCCAGTGGCCATGCTGTTCAGGAAATCCTTGAACGAAGGAAAAATATCAGAAGACTGGCGGTTGGCACAGGTTACACCTATCTTCAAGAAAGGCAGCAAAATGCTAGCTAATAACTACAGGCCAGTTAGCCTTACATGCATCCTCTGCAAAGTAATGGAAAAATTAGTAAGAGAGCAACTTGTCAAACACCTAGAAGAAAACAACCTTGTCAGTGAGAAACAACATGGGTTTGTAAAGGGGAGGTCGTGCATCACTCAGCTTCTCGACGTCATGGACACATGGACTAAGGTCTTAGATGATGGAGGATCAGTCGACATTGTCTACATGGACTTCCAGAAAGCATTTGATAGTGTTCCACACAGACGACTTGTTTCGAAAGTTCAGGCACATGGTATTAAAGGGAAGATCTATATTACTTTGGATACAGGACTTCCTGCACAACAGGCGTCAGCGGGTTGTCGTCAACGGCGCACAGTCACAAGAAGCCAATGTCTCGAGTGGGATTCCCCAGGGTAGTGTCCTAGGACCTGTCTTGTTTGTACTGTATATTAACGATCTGCCGAATCTCGTTCAAAACACTGTACACCTATTTGCAGACGACACTAAGGTTTTTGCACGAACTGACGATGAAGGAGCTACGCATGTTTTGCAGGGAGATCTAGACAGGCTGCAAAGCTGGTCAAGACAAATGGCTATTGAAGTTCCACCCTGAAAAATGCCATGTCCTGAAGCTGGGGAACAAGAAGTCAGATGCTGTATACCACATGACTGAAGTAAACATCGAAGGTGAGACATGTGCCAGAACTCTGTCTGAAATTGAAGTTGAGAAGGACCTTGGGGTTTACATTGACAACAAACTGAATTTCAGAGAACATGTGGCCAAGGCAACTGCTAAAGCAAATAGAGTTGTTGGTATCATCCGTCGCTCCCTTGACTTTCTGACTGAAGATACCTTCCTACAACTGTACAAGTCTCTTGTACGACCAGTACTAGAGTACGGACATTCAGTTTGGCAACCCTACCACAAAACACTGTGCCAAGATGTAGAAGATGTTCAGCGCAGAGCAACTAAACTTTTAGCATCTCTTAAAGACAAACCATATCCTGAGCGTCTTTCTACTCTCAAACTACCAAGCCTGGAGCACAGAAGAAAAAGGGGAGACATGATAGACTTGTACAAGTTCATACATGGCATTTACCGGAGTGATAAACCACGTTTTGAACTATTTACCAGCAGGGACAGCAGAGGACACTCCTTGAAACTATCCAAAGTTCATCACAGACTGAATATCAGGGAAACTACTTCTCTCTCCATGTGATTGATGTTTGGAATGGTCTTCCTGACTCCGTAGTAACAGCCCCTACAGTCAACATCTTCAAATCACGGTTAGATACTCATTGGCAGGAACTTCCGACAAAATACAATCCGGAATGTTATCAGCATAGATAGTCTCAGTCGTGACTCTCTTCCATCCACGCATGCGATGTTTTTCATCCCAAGTGTAATATTTAGAATGGTGAACAGGCCTTTTAAAGCCTCTAACACCTACAAGTTCAAGTTCAAGTTCACGTTCAAGTAGATCATCAATCAGTTGTACAGAAGTTCATCATACAGAAATCGATCATAAAGGTGTTCTTGTTTTGGTATTTGTCTGTTCAAATGGCCCATGGTTGTAACACTCGGAAAGGAGTTGATCAATAAATATTGAATAAAAATGTTTAAGTGTGGATAGTATACATCTAAAATCCATGCATACCCAAGGCTTGCTTAATATAAAATTAAAAGATTTAGGAGATAAATCCAAGAAACAGTAGTTGAAACATGGTCTGTTCTTTATAAGGAAGTGAAAATATCCAGTCTTGAATTGTCCTGAAATTAAAAAAAAGCCCACTGAAGTTTGAAGTTTAGATGATTTATTTATTTTTGCAGTACTCAAAGTGATAAACCATTTTAAAGAGCAGATAAACATTTAAATACCATGTAAACCATTTCAAGAAAATAGACAATATATCATAATGTTTAACAGCTCAAACTTATTGAATTCTGAACAAAATGTTGAAGATTTTGTTTTATTTGCTGATTTAAATGATAAAATGGATGTCTTGGTCAGTCCCAGAGTAAAAGATTAAGGGTGTGAGATAAGACAAAAACCGTGCTCCTGTCTGTCGAAGTGTTATGAATGGCAGGTCTGACTACAGTTGCAGAAAGTCACCCTTGTATTTTGTAATATGACAATAATCATGACATGGGTGCTCTTGTTTTCCAGACATTGTACAGAATCCTCCAGAAATGGACTTCATGGACTCAAATCAGAACACTGAATCAGTTAGTAGCAACAGCAGCTCAGCTGACAAATGGCCTTTACCTCAGAAATCAGTAGACAGTAAAACTCCAGCCATCCACTCCACTCTCATGCCGTCATCAGATAAGGGCGTGGAGGATTTGGACGTGTCTGTTCTCGGTGCCTCACCCATCCTTGGTAGAACGTCTGGCCGAGCAAGGAAGAAGACTGAGAAAGGTGCTGCATTTCAAGAGTCGGTGAAAAAGAAGGCGTGTCATGAACATAGTGCGGTTGGTGTGGAAAATGTGGCTGATTCTTCAGACCAAGCTTCTGCAGAATCCATAGAGGCTGTTTCAGGAAAGGTTTCATGTTCACCACACAAAAGAGGCCGTCCAGCTTCTGCAGAATCCATAGAGGCTGTTTCAGGAAAGGTTTCATGTTCACCACACAAAAGAGGCCGTCCAGCTTCTGCAGAATCCATAGAGGCTGTTTCAGGAAAGGTTTCATGTTCACCACACAAAAGAGGCCGTCCAGCTTCTGCAGAATCCATAGAGGCTGTTTCAGGAAAGGTTTCATGTTCACCACACAAAAGAGGCCGTCCACGAAAGTCCGAGACGGTCATGGGTGACACTGCCACAGTGGAAAGGGCTGAGCATGATATTGATACAGATGTGTCAGACAACGTGTCAAATAAATTTAAAAGAAGTCGTCCCCAAAAATCTGAAACAGTCTGTTATGACAGTGAAGCAAAGGGAACTGCTGAGAAGAACAGCAATACACGAAGTACAGTAGATGTGAAGAGTGTTTCTGATGCATCAAAGAAAGCTCCTGGTTCGACAGAACAGCCAGCAGATGTGTTACAGAGTGTGTCTCAGACCTCACGTAAAAGAGGTCGTCCACGAAAATCAGACAAAGTCGATCATGATTCAAGAGAAAGTGCTAAAAATGGCAGCAATGTACGGAGTGCAGAGCATGTGGCCAGTGCAGCTGATCCAGACAAACATTTTGCAAACCAGTCTGAAGAACTGTCAATGAGTGTGCAATGCAGAAGAGGTCAGCCACGAAAATCTGAGACTTCCAGTTGCAGCCGTGAAGAAGGAGAGGAAAATGCTGACAAGAGCAGTGATACATTAAGTACAGTACACATGAAAAGTAGAACTGATCCATTGAAGCAGATGTCTTCAAGCGTGCCCAATCCGCCGCGCAAAAGAGGTCGTCCACGAAAATCAGAAACGGTCAGATGCACTTTAGATGCCACGGAGACAAGTAGCAGTGTGGATGTTTCATTGAATGAGTCCAATTCACCGTGCAAAAAAGTTTATCTGCAGAAAGGAGGGTCAGTCAGTAATGACATAACAGCAGAGGAAATTATTGAAGGCAATGTTCTTGCACAAAGTACAGCAGATATCCAGTTGACAATGGAATCCAGAGCGGAACAAGAATCCCAAACAGTCATGAAACGAAAGAGAGGTCGACCCAAGAAACAAAAACCCTTGGTTGCAGAGACCTGCCCAAAGTCACAAGGGCCATTGGAGGTAGGTTCTTGTGTTGTGTGGTCAACCCTTAGTCGCAGGAACTATTTTAGGTAAGCTCCTTTCTTGTATGAGCAGTCCTTTGCAAGTTTAATTTTCCTGAAGTGTCAGATAATGTTGATATTTTTTGTTGTCTTCAGTACATACATCATCAGGTAAATCATAAATGTCTTGTTGTTAAGTAGTTCTCTAGAATCTTGAAAACAAACCTATACAAACTGGATCTGTTTGTAACAAAGCAGTCTTTGAATAGTTTAATTCCTTGAAGCAGAATTGTTTGCTTGTGTGCTCTAGCTGTGCACTCTGGTGGGATCACCCACTATAGTCTGTGTACCTTTCAAGCTGGAGCCAGCTTTTTGAGTGGATTGCATATTGCACTTGTGTTTGTTTTTGATCACTGCTATTAACACCAATCTCCATGCAGGTAGACTCCATCTTTTGAGCTTATAATTGCTTCCCAAGAGAATGAAGATCGTTATAGCTGGAATTTAAATGGCTGGCAATTCACACAACAAAACAGTGTGATGTTTAACAGTTTCATAAAGCTGGACCCAGGGTACAGCATGCATCGAAGACTGGCAAAGTGTCTGGCCATGCACCTGACGGTAGAGGGCCATAGAATCTCCTGTCGCTACGGCTATGAACTGAATCAGAGCTGATTCTGTACTTACCCAGGACATGGATGAGGTACCAAGCAGGGTGCTGTAAGGGGCCCTGAATCTTTGGGTCACGTTCTGTTTGCAAGATAGAATCACTTGAGAAAACAGGTAGATGGATCATCACTAAAATTGAGAGGATTGTTTAATCACAGGGTCAGTAAATATGTAGGTGATTTAACTTCTATGTTTTCAGCCAATGATGTCATTTATATATGGTGCTATTGGTGGGAGGTTGTGGGATCACGTCCCATCAGAAGCATTTTAATTGTGGATTTTTTGTTTTTGTACTCCCAGTTCTTATAGAACAGGGAGTACTTTATAATGGGAATGAAGAAATGCTGTCTGTGTGTCTGTCTGTCCGTCCGTGGTCAAAATGTGTTCCACTCGCTCCAGACAAAACTAGTTGGCCTATCTTTCTGAAAATTTGTAGTAGTATGTTCATTATGGGTCACGCATGAATCCCGATGTCTTATTTTACCATTATAGCTGTTACTAATGGATACAACGGCCAATAACGGTTTTTCTTCTTTATGGAATATCTCAGACAGTACTTGGCCGATCTTTGTGAAAATTTGGAGGTGTGTTCATTATGGGTCACGGATGATGCCCGATGTTTCATTTTACCTAGCGTGTGTGCATGTGTGTGTGTTTGTGTGTGCATACGAGCACGCACGTGTGCGTGCGTGTTCTCTAATATTTAAAACAGAATGGGTATACCAGTAGCAGTTGCAGCAGCCACGTCACTGCAATAGTTTCCAAACTATAATATGTGTGTGTGTCTGTGTCTGTGTTCACTAATATAATAAGATGGGCAAACCAATAACACTTGCAGCAGCCACATCACAGCAATTATGTTCATGTACTATAATGTTTGTGTATGTGTGAGAGAGAGAGAGAGAAAGTGTGGGGAGGGAGGGGGGAGAGCATTTTCCTGATAATTCAATGCATGTTATGGATAATGATTGTTATTATTTGCTGCATGATTTCGCAGATTTTTTTTTTTTTTTCGTGGATGTGTGTATTTGAGAGAGAGAGTGTCAGTGTGTGTGTGTGTGTGTGTGTGTGTGTGTGTGTGTGTGTGTCAGTGTGTGTGTGTGTCTGTGTCTGTGTCTGTGTGTGTTAAATCGTGTAAGAGTGTGTGTTGATGCTAAAGTGCACATGTATGTCTACAATTTGCTTGTATGTACTGTAAATTAACTTTTGTAATGTGTGTTTGCATGCATGCATGCATGCATGTGTGTGTGTGCGTGTGTGTGTGTGTGTGTGTGTGTGTGTGTTAAAGAAGGTGGCCAGAAAAGAGGAAGACCAAGAGAGGCAGAGCGTGAGGAAAAGACGGAGACCAGTATGGTCTTATGAGGAAGAGGAAGAGGAAGACTCAGCAGAGGAAGGCGCCAAGCGGAGGAGGCAGTCCAGGAAGACCGTCTCTCACCAGGGAGCAGAAGAAGAAGAAAACGAAGAGAGAAAAGAGGAAAAAGTAGTGAGGAAAAGGGGACGAAAGCCCAAGGCAAAAACGCCAAATGACGATGCGTCTGCTCACATTGAGGTAACCGTAATCGGTTTTGTTTTGAATTGACCTTCACACACACACACACACACACACACACACACACACACACACACACACACACACACACACACATGACAAAATATTCACCATTCATTCAAACACACACACACACAGAGGCACGCACGTACCTGCGCTTGCATACATGCACACACACACACACCTCCCCGCACGCACGCATGCACACGCACTCACATACGTGCGCGCACACACACACACACACACACACACACACACACACACACACACACACACACACACACACACACACACATACACACATTTCTTTACACAGAGAGAGAAAGAGAAAGTAATTGTCTTCTTGCTGGCTGTCCAAAGCATCTAATGCATCAGTTACTGAAAGTACAACATGATGCATCCCGACTTCATTTCCGCTGTTCAAAATCCACTCCTGGTGCTCCTGTCATTCTCTTCATTGGCTTCCTGTTCAGAATCCACTCCTGGTGCTCCTGTCATTCTCTTCACTGGCTTCCTGTTCAGAATCCACTCCTGGTGCTCCTGTCATTCTCTTCACTGGCTTCCTGTTCAGAATCCACTCCTGGTGCTCCTGTCATTGTCTTCACTGGCTTCCTGTTCAGAATCCACTCCTGGTGCTCCTGTCATTCTCTTCATTGGCTTCCTGTTCAGAATTCACTCCTGGTGCTCCTGTCATTCTCTTCACTGGCTTCCTGTTCAGAATCCACTCCTGGTGCTCCTGTCATTCTCTTCATTGGCTTCCTGTTCAGAATCCACTCCTGGTGCTCCTGTCATTGTCTTCACTGGCTTCCTGGTCAGAATCCACTCCTGGTGCTTCTCTCATTGTCTTCACTGGCTTCCTGTTCAGAATCCACTCCTGGTGCTCCTGTCATTGTCTTCACTGGCTTCCTGTTCAGAATCCACTCCTGGTGCTTCTCTCATTGTCTTCACTGTCTTCCTGTTCAGAATCAGTTACAAATTGTCTTTGCTTAGTTTCACTTTCAGGTCTCTGACTGGTCAGACTCCACCGTATTTTTCTGATCTTCAGTTCAGTGGTTTATGTCATGTCTTTTCATCGCCAGATGATATTAGACACTTTTATTAAAAAAAAAAAAAAAAAAAACCCACCTCCACACTTTACCCCACGTTAGTACTTTCAAACCGACATCTGATATATATGCACATTCACATAAGTGAAATACCCTAGTGGTTCACAAAATTGTTGATATTTACAAAAAGTTTGCAACCTGTGACTGCGAAATAACCATGGCAATTTCAGCAACATATGAACCATATAAGACAGTATTGACATTATCAAATTTATTCATCTCAGTACTTTTCTCCTGATAGAGCGGAGTCAACACTGAGCATTCAAACAAAAGATGATGTACAGAAATGTTTTCTCTGCAGACACAAGAAATACCATGAGAATATTTAGTGTTCCAAGTACTCAGCCTTAATTTATGAATTAATCTAACAATGTGCCTTGGGCACAATGGTAAAGTAGCCATTTTTTGTTTTACTAGAATTCTGCTTACGCATGCATTTTTCCATACTTTGGATTAATTCACAAGAGGATGAATCTGAGGGATTATTTAGTAAATTGTCTGTGTTTATTTTTGCTCCTTCTTTTGCAAGTCTGTCTGCTATTTCATTTCACTGAAATTTTTCCGATCTTCTGCAACTGTATGTTCCTGCCTGGATGTGGCATTCCAGTGCTGATACTGGTCTCCCCCTGATCCCATGTTTCCACACCACAACCTTTAGAGAGAGTTCTTTCTCTTTTCAAGCTTGAAACAAACTTGCTTTCACTCTCTGCACTTCACAATCTGTCTTTTCCTTGAACATCTCTGGAGACTGGACTACTGGACCTTTCACTGACTCCTTTTCCTTGTTCAGTGTGTGTGTGTGTGTGTGTGTGTGTGTGTGTGTGTGTGTGTGTGTGTGTGTGCGTGCGTGCGTGCGTGCGTGCATGCTTGTGGATGTGTGAGCCTGTGTGTGTATATATGTGTGTGTGGCATGTGGAAGTCCCAGTGTTTGTGCATATGATTGCATACGTGCATGCATGCATACAGAAGTAAAGAACTGGGCTGGTAGAAGACTGGTGCAGCTATATTTTTTTTCAATCATTGAGCAAAAATTGTTAAAGATTCTGGTAGGTCAGTTCCTAGTCAGAATGGGAAGGGGTCATTGAAAGGGGAGTTTGAAAGCAGATCATGTGACTTGAGAGAAATCATTTGTTGCAGAATGCTTGGTCATGAGAAGAGAGTCAGTGTGCAGAGGGATTGTTGACAGACATTTCTCCCTATCATTGTGTAGAGGGATTGTTGACAGACATTTCTCCCTATCATTGTGCAGAGGGATTGTTGACAGACATTTCTCCCTATCATTGTGTAGAGGGATTGTTGACAGACATTTCTCCCTATCATTGTGCAGAGGGATTGTTGACAGACATTTCTCCCTATCATTGTGCAGAGGGATTGTTGACAGACATTTCTCTTTATCAGTGTGCAGAGGGATTGTTGACAGACATTTCTCTTTATCAGTGTGCAGAGGGATTGTTGACAGACATTCCTCCCTATCATTGTGCAGAGGGATTGTTGACAGACATTTCTCCCTATCATTGTGCAGAGGGATTGTTGACAGACATTTCTCCCTATCATTGTGCAGAGGGATTGTTGACAGACATTTCTCTTTATCAGTGTGCAGAGGGATTGTTGACAGACATTTCTCTTTATCAGTGTGCAGAGGGATTGTTGACAGACATTTCTCTTTATCAGTGTGCAGAGGGGTTGTTGACAAACATTTCTCTTTATCAGTGTGTGGAGGGGTTGTTGACAGACATTTCTCCCTATCTTTGTGCAGAGGGATTATTGACAGACATTTCTCCCTATCATTGTGCAGAGGGATTGTTGACAGACATTTCTCCCTATCATTGTGCAGAGGGATTGTTGACAGACATTTCTCCCTATCATTACGCAGAGGGATTGTTGACAGACATTTCTCCCTATCAGTGTGCAGAGGGATTGTTGACAGACATTTCTCCCTATCAGTGTGCAGAGGGATTGTTGACAGACATTTCTCCCTATCATTACGCGAGAGGATTGTTGACAGACATTTCTCCCTATCAGTGTGCAGAGGGGTTGTTGACAGACATTTCTCCCTATCATTGTGCAGAGGGATTGTTGACAGACATTTCTCCCTATCAGTGTGTGGAGGGGTTGTTGACAGACATTTCTCCTATCAGTGTGCAGAGGGATTGTTGACAGACATTTCTCCCTATCTTTGTGCAGAGGGATTGTTGACAGACATTTCTCCCTATCTTTGTGCAGAGGGATTTTTGACAGACATTTCTCCCTATCATTGTGCAGAGGGATTGTTGACAGACATTCCTCCCTATCATTGTGCAGAGGGATTGTTGACAGACATTTCTCCCTATCTTTGTGCAGAGGGATTATTGACAGACATTTCTCCCTATCATTGTGCAGAGGGATTGTTGACAGACATTTCTCCCAATCAGTGTGTGGAGGGGGTGTTGACAGACATTTCTCCCTATCAGTGTGCAGAGGGATTGTTGACAGACATTTCTCCCTATCATTGTGCAGAGGGATTGTTGACAGACATTTCTCCCTATCTTTGTGCAGAGGGATTGTTGACAGACATTTCTCCCTATCATTGTGCAGAGGGATTGTTGACAGACATTTCTCCCTATCACTGTGCAGAGGGATTGTTGACAGACATTTCTCCCTCTCTTTGTGCAGAGGGATTGTTGACAGACATTCCTCCCTATCATTGTGCAGAGGGATTGTTGACAGACATTCCTCCCTATCTTTCTACACTTTTCTCTCAGAGGAGTTTGAGGGGATTGTGTATGTACATTCATGTGCCTGTTGTATGCTTTTCTTTCTTTGAATCCATTTAATATTCGTTCATCATCTCTCTTTTTGTTCTCCTTTTGATTCTTGTGAAAGCTTGAGCGGTTTCTTTAAATTTTTGTTTCCAAATGATGCTGGTTTAACTCTTTCCAATCTGGATATTTTTTTAAAAGTACTGAGTTATGATAGTGATAATTTACATGAAAATATAGATACATGCTTTTTTCATTTTGAATTTGTCAAGAAATCTGTAGAATCTGACCACAGACAATGATTGTGATTGCTGAAACAGTAACCAGGGAAAGAATCAGTGGGCATGACATTGAATGTAGACATTCACTATCAAGGGAGCAAAATGGTAAGCGTAAAGTTTTATTATGAATTTATTCTTCTTGCCTGAACTGGGCCAAGATGAAAGATGATACTCTGTGTGTGTGTGTGTGTGTGTGTGTGTGTGTGTGTGTGTGTGTGTAAACTACACACTCACACGTAGGGAAAGTTAAAAGCATGATTTTAAGATGGTGTCTTCCCATTTTTGCTTCAGGCCTGCCTACGATGTGGAGAGAAGATGGAGGATCTGTCCAGATACAAGCAGCACCTGGTCTCCAAGCATGCTGCCCTCGTAAGTAAAAGAACCAGCTTGTGCTTGTATGCATCTTTTTTTCAGTCATGAAAAAAACATTTGATTTATTGAAAAAAAAAAGAAAGAATTTGAATGGTAATACCTTACCTGATTTACCGTAAGTTAAAGAAACACAGTTTTTTTTACCATCATAAACCATCTTTTCACATGATGCAAGCTGAAGATGATTAATGTATGATATTTTCACAAATGTAGACATTTTCACAAGTGTTAACAACACACATTCTTTTCCTTTGATTGACATAGTATGTCTTCAAATGTTCAACTTCAAGTTCAGGAAAATTACAAGAGAATGACAGGTTGTATAGTGAAGAAAGAAGTATAAGTCCACTACTTTCATGAGGAAAGGAAAACAAAGTGATTTGGGACAAGATTTCTACCAGTCATAACTCATGAATCTAAGTGCATGATGCAAGGAGACACCTCTGCTCCTGAAAGTAGTGAGAGAGGAAACTTTCTTCATGCGGGCCATGGAATCGGAAGGCATCAAACAAGCTGTAGGCTCTTTGGACAAGAACATTGGCACAAGTAAAGAATCGGAAGGCATCAAACAAGCTGTAGGCTCTTTGGACAAGAACATTGGCACAAGTAAAGAATCGGAAGGCATCAAACAAGCTGTAGGCTCTTTTGGACAAGAACATTGGCACAAGTAAAGAATCAGAAGGCATCAAACAAGCTGTAGGCTCTTTGGACAAGAACATTGGCACAAGTAAAGAATCGGAAGGCATCAAACAAGCTGTAGGCTCTTTTGGACAAGAACATTGGCACAAGTAAAGAATCGGAAGGCATCAAACAAGCTGTAGGCTCTTTTGGACAAGAACATTGGCACAAGTAAAGAATCGGAAGGCATCAAACAAGCTGTAGGCTCTTTTGGACAAGAACATTGGCACAAGTAAAGAAAAAAACAAAAAGAATTTAACCCAAAACAGTGTTCTCATGAGATTTGATGGCTGCCTTAACCCACAGACTGCTGAAAAGCGGTTCTTTTGAATTTCAGTGCAGAAGTTGGTTTTCCAGAAACGCCACAGCAGAACCTCAATGTATGTTCAACCCATCTCCTGTGAGAATAACTCACAGACCAGAAAAATCAAGCTAGTCAGCAAGCTTTGTAGACAGCCGTGAGACAAAAACCCAGTGTGGTTCCAGTATTTTACCTTCCAAGTGGCCACTCATTGAAAGAAATGCTTGCGGGGCGCGTCCCCCCCCCCCCCCCCCCCCCCCCCCCCCCGCCCCCCCATCGCATGACATGACCATCTGGCACCCCCTCCCCTCTCATGCCAGTTCAGGGTAGATGTCCACAGACCATGTCAGTTACCTGTCAGCAGACTTGGCTCCAGTCCAGAAACTGAGAACCACCCTCTTTGCATGTATAAGCATTAAAACTGCTGTTTCTTTTTTTTCTTTCTGCGTACGCAGGCTGATAACTCCTGCGCACACTCCCTGTATAGCCAGGCAGTGGAGTTTTGTGTGTATGACCCTTTTTTATCCCGCCATTAAGGCAGCCATACTCCATCTTCGGGGAAGGTGCATGCTATGTGTCACGTGTCATCCATACCAACGGCCAAATTGGCCTTCTCTTCCGAAAGTTGGTGATGGGATTTTACGTGTGTGCAAGATTTTGTGCGTGCGTTCACACACGGAACCTCGGTTTATAGTCTCATTCGAAGGACTGTGTGGGGAATGGAGTCAGAACCAATGTTAACTCCGAGGGAAAAATCCCCCTATACCGAAATTCGAACCCGCAACCCCAGGATCACGAGTCCGGCGCTCTACCAACTGAGCTATTCCGGCCCCAAAACTGCTGTGATCGGCCAGCCTCTGGCTGAAAGCCAACCAGGGGTCGGGGACTCAACCTCCAGGATTCCATCGTGCTGCAGTGGGTGTCATTGGTCCCATTTATTGGTGAAAGTGGATGAAGCTAGCTGGTCGAAGTGTAATAAAGCATCACAATGCCACTCTTCTAATGTTGGGCCATGTGACCTTTTTCAAGAGAAAAAAACAAAAACAATACAACTACATGATGTCTATCTTTGGCAACTGGTCAGTGCAAAGAATTGAGGTCATAAATATATTATGCAAGTTCTGACATCATAATATGTGATGTCATCAACAAGGGGGAAAAAAGGGAGGGGGGGCAAGTTGTGTGTATGCGTGCGTGAGTGCGTGCGCGCACGCGTGCGAGCATGTGTGTGTGTGTGTGTGTAGTTATACTGTAACCAATCTACTTCAAAACCATAACAGTACGCTCCATAAATCACAATGAAAATGAAGCCATAGAATAATGTGACCATAGTCCTGTCTGTGACTGTGCATGGCATACAAGAACTGTTATCTGAAAAAAATGTATATAAATTTTCTGCAAATCATCAATGTTGTTCATAAAGCTGTATACAAAGCCGATGAAAATTGCACAGAACCCATCTGAACCATACTAATGTGTGTTGAAAAAAACAACAAAACAAAACAAACAAACAAAAGATTACCAGTTTTACCCTGACGCCACCGGAACAATGCTAGCGACTCAAGACTTTTCGTGTTTTCAGTAGAGCTAAAGAGTGCTGCTTGACCTTTTCCACCACTGTGGTATAATGTTGTGGAAGATGTGGGCATTTTGTGATTTCAGTACAGCTAAATAGTGTTGCTTCGCTTCTTCCACAAGCACTGTGGTATAATGTTGTGAAAGCTGTGGACATTTTGTGATTTCAGTACAGCTAAATAGTGTTGCTTCGCTTCTTCCACAAGCACTGTGGTATAATGTTGTGAAAGCTGTGGACATTTTGTGATTTCAGTACAGCTAAATAGTGTTGCTTCGCCTTTTCCACCACTGTGGTATAATGTTGTGAAAGACGTAGACTTTTCGTGTTTTCAGTAGAGTTAATGAGTGTTGCTTGACCTTTTCTACCACTGTGGTATAATGTGGAAGATGTGGGCATTTTGTGATTTCAGTACAGCTAAAGAGTGTTGCTTCGCCTTTTCCACCACTGTGGTATAATGTTGTGAAAGCTGTGGACATTTTGTGATTTCAGTAGAGCTAAAGAGTGTTGCTTGACCTTTTCCACCACTGTGGTATGATGTTGTGAAAGCTGTGGACATTTTGTGATTTCAGTACAGCTAAAGAGAGTTGCTTGACCTTTTCCACCACTGTGGTATGATGTTGTGAAAGCTGTAGACATTTTGTGATTTCAGTGCAGCTAAATAGTGTTGCTTCGCCTTTTCCACCACTGTGGTATAATGTTGTGGAAGATGTGGGCATTTTGTGATTTCAATACAGCTAAAGAGTTGCTTGACCTTTTCCACCACTGTGGTATGATGTGGAAGATGTGGGCATTTTGTGATTTCAGTACAGCTAAAGAGAGTTGCTTGACCTTTTCCACCACTGTGGTATAATGTTGTGGAAGATGTGGGCATTTTGTGATTTCAGTAGAGCTAAAGAGTGTTGCTTGACCTTTTCCACCACTGTGGTATGATGTGGAAGATGTGGGCATTTTGTGATTTCAGTAGAGCTAAAGAGTGTTGCTTGACCTTTTCCACCACTGTGGTATGATGTGGAAGATGTGGGCATTTTTGTGATTTCAGTACAGCTAAAGAGAGTTGCTTGACCTTTTCCACCACTGCGGTATGATGTGGAAAATGTGGGCATTTTGTGATTTCAGTACAGCTAAAGAGAGTTGCTTGACCTTTTCCACCACTGTGGTATGATGTGGAAGATGTGGGCGTTTTGTGATTTCAGTACAGCTAAAGAGAGTTGCTTGACCTTTTCCACCACTGTGGTATAATGTTGTGAAAGCTGTAGACATTTTGTGATTTCAGTACAGCCAGGAGTGTCCGGAGGGAGAGCAGACACATGCTGCCATTCGGAAGATCCTGCAGAAGTTCAAATACATCAACTGTCCAGACTGTCGCAAAGCCTTCAGGTTTCCTCAGTACTTTCAGCATCACTTGAAGTGGTGTGGTCGTGAGGTGGGCACATCTTTTGTTCCTCGACAGGTTCATGTGGTGTGTGTGGTGTGTGTGTGTGTGTGTGTGTGTGTGTGTGCGAGGAAGAGACATTGATAGAGAAGGGGGTGGAGAAGGATTGAGAGAGCAATAGGAAAAGGGAGGAAGACAGTGAGAATCTCTGATAGTTAATACATATATTTCAAAAAGTTACCATTGTCTTCTTTTCCATTGACTAAGCTTTGAAATTCTTCTTTTTGTTTTTTGGGGGGGGGGGGGGGGGGGGGGGGGTATGGGTGGGTAAATGAAATCTGTTTACTTTCTGCTTTTTGAAATTCTTTTGGGACAGGCATGGCAGCGCAACGTCACTTCCCTGGAGCCGTGTGCTCCGCACATGCTTACAACTGTTGAACACGCGTGATTTTCGCACTTTTTGATTTTATTTTACGTCCCCTAAAATGAACGTAACAAGCAATTGTTATATCTCAGCGGAAAAGGTAAAAATGCGAACTCTGCAGTGAGCATAGACTTGAATATGTTTTGGGTAAAATAGCAATGCTACAGTTACGGAAACAACAACTAAAACATAGTAGAACACAGTCTTCTTTACATTTGTTTGGCTAGTATGACAACTGCAAATGAGGAAGAAAAGGGGCATAAAATTTCACTCTTAATTTGAATAGATGCAGAGAAAGCCTGAGGTATTAAGTATGTGTTATCCAAGCGGAAAAAAAAAAAGAAAGAAAATAAATTATAGCGCACTGTTCACATTTTTCACTGTTTGGCTTCAGACAACAGGTGTGTAAAACTGTTAAATACACAGAGCAAACAAATCAAACGACAGACGTGTAAAACTGTTAAATACACAAAGCAAACAAATCAGATGACAGACGTGCAAAACTGTTAAATACACAGAGCAAACAAATCAGACGACAGACGTGTAAAACTGTTAAATACACAGAGCAAACAAATCAAACGACAGACGTGTAAAACTGTTAAATACACAAAGCAAACAAATCAGATGACAGACGTGTAAAACTGTTAAATACACAGAGCAAACAAATCAGACGACAGACGTGTAATACACAGAGCAAACAAATCAGACGACAGACGTGTAAAACTGTTAAATACACAGAGCAAACAAATCAGACAGACGTGTAAAACTGTTAAATACACAGAGGAAACAAATCAAACTCAGATTCTTTTCGATGGACTTGTGCACCTTTACCCCCTCATCCTGTGAACCACTTTACTGAACCAGTTCCAACACCACATGTAGTGCCACGTTTCTCCTCCTGCCCGACATGTTGGTGCACCTTTACCCCCCTCATCCTGTGAACCACTTTGCTGAACCAGTTCCAACACCACATGTCATGCCACGTTTCTCCTGCCCGACAT
This sequence comes from Conus ventricosus, assembly GCA_018398815.1. Lineage (NCBI taxonomy): Eukaryota > Metazoa > Mollusca > Gastropoda > Neogastropoda > Conidae > Conus > Conus ventricosus. The sequence goes on from CM031622.1 coordinate 2,160,601, forward strand.
GGTGGTGCACCTTTACCCCCCTCATCCTGTGAACCACTTTGCTGAACCAGTTCCAACACCCCATGTAGTGCCACGTTTCTCCTCCTGCCCGACATGGTGGTGCACCTTTACCCCCCTCATCCTGTGAACCACTTTGCTGAACCAGTTCCAACACCCCATGTAGTGCCACGTTTCTCCTCCTGCCCGACATGTTGGTGCACCTTTACCCCCCTCATCCTGTGAACCACTTTACTGAACCAGTTCCAACACCACATGTAGTGCCACGTTTCTCCTCCTGCCTGACATGTTGGTGCACCTTTACCCCCCACATCCCGTGAACCACTTTACTGAACCAGTTCCAACACCACATGTAATGCCACGTTTCTCCTTCTGCCCGACATGGTGGCCAGGCAGGAAATTCCACTTGTTGCAGAAATTCCCAATGCCAGACGGGTCTCTTTGTTTGGAATACTCTAGGGTCACAAAGGTCATCGGTAGAGCATGTAAACTTACTCTTTCCAATGACTAGAACCCTGTTCTAAATATTTAGGGCAGCTGCATCCCCTAGACCGTAGACAAGAGAACAGGGGATTTTTTTTAATAGTTGTGCTGTTACGGAGGCACGGCTCATCCAGGGAGTACAGCAGCGTTGCCATAACCACGGAACGGCTCGTCGTGAACGGGTCGACTGAGTTGCCATAACTACTGCACAGTGTGTCACAAAAAGAGTAATGAAATATGATTTGAAGGCCTCATCCCACCATAATAGTTTCTGACACTGTGTTTTGAAGTAGACATCACCAGAATTATACTTCTGTAGTCTTACTAGGCTATTGAGAACACAGCGTGGTCATTGGATATGATCAGTGCCCACCGCTAGTGAATGTGCTTCCAAGGCCACTGTGCCACAGTACCTTTGTCAGGCAGTTTTGTTGCTGTAC
>CM031622.1:2166520-2222623 GCA_018398815.1 Conus ventricosus
CTCTATTGAAGATGAAAGCCCTTGTGTGTGACGTCTTGCAGTTCTCTATTGAAGATGAAAGCCATTGTGTGTGACGTCTTGCAGTTCTCTATTGAAGATGAAAGCCATTGCAAAAGAAAACCAGGACAGTGTGGAAGGCGGTCCCAAGAAAAGTCGAAACAAAGCAAAGCATGACCATGACTGGGATGGAGAAGATCACAGTGAGGATGAGGGCGATGAGGATGTTGAGGAGGAGAGTGGATCGGATGTGGAGAAGCAGCCCTTTGGCATTGGGGGTAAGTCTGAACTGCCCTCTGTGATGGGTGGCCCTAAGCAGGGTTTTATGTAGATTTTAGTATTGTCCAGAAGCCGATTGTGGAAAATGTTGCATAATGCCAGCTTTTCACCTGTCAGTGGCCCAAAGCTGTGAAGGTGAGGAGCTCTTGGTGCATGAAGTGGCCGCATGATTTTGGTGGAAGGATCATGATGTGTTTCTGCTCTTCTGTCGCTGCAGAGTTGCAGATTTTCTGATGACACTTCATAAGAATCTTACTGTTCCAGTGAAATACGGCATGTCTTTCATCTATCGTATAAATTTACATTTTCTGATGACACTTCATCAGAACCTTACTGTTCCAGTGGAATATGGCATGTCTTTCATCTATCGTATAAATTTACATTGTCCACAATCTTCATCTCTGTCAGGCGACTATCCAGGGGCCGGTTTAATAGACAGACGGTTCACCGACTGTTCGTCCAATGACCATGGCCGCAACCGACTGCGGTTGTTTGGCGGGTGACCGTACGGTCAGTTTAATAGGCGAACAACCGCGGTGCATTGAACTTGGTGGTTGGTGGACTTGACGGTACTTGCTCGTTACTATTTCTGGTAACATGACACCTTCCGGTCATAGTCGTCACTGCTTCTGATGATTTCTAAAGATTTCCGGCGAGCAAGAGGGAGGGAGCGTGCTTCGATGACAATTCAACACAGAATTTCTTTTCGGATGAGGAAATTCGGACTTTGATTGCTTCATATGTGAAAAAAAAAAATGATTAGAACAAAACCACTGACCATCAGTGACGGAGGCGAAGAGAACAAAGCATGGGAGGGGATTCTTGCAACTGTTAACGCTGTTGGACACAGCGGGAGAAGAGATGTTGCACAAATGAAAAAAAAATCAAATGATTTGAAATAAAATGCTCAGCTGTGGCTGCAAGCTGCAAAGCAGCCAAAGACAGGTGGAGGAAAACGGAAAAAAAAGTTATGGTACTACCACATCATTCTTGACAAAGTGATCGCAAGAGATTCACCCATCCTGGACGGCGTCACAGGTAAGACTGATTTAAGAGTTTTGGGCAAACCTCGTGTTTGGGGGCGTTTCTTTCCACTTTCATTGGTCTTTAAACTTAATTTACCGCCATCGTGTAATTTTTGTGCCAAAGTTTTGAAAAGTAAATACCAGAAATGTCCAGTAAATTCTTAATAAACACACAGGTTGTCATATTTATTTCAGCATGAATGTTCAGTTCTATAGGATATTGTCCAGTGTGGAGAAAACGCCCTCAGAACATTAGGTTTTCCAAGTCATAATGCTTTTGTTGGTGTTGATTCTTGTTTATTTTGAGAATTGTTGTTGTTGATTCCTGGTTACTTTGAGAATTGTTGTTGTTGATTCCTGTTTATTTTGAGAATTTCAGTGACTCTAGATTCAGAGGATAACTCAGCTCAGTTCACAATTATCATGCACAGACAAGAGAGTGAGCTGTGAAATTGTGTGGGGAATTTTTTCACTGAAATTAGTGTTGCATACTGTATCGATGGTTTGAAAATTACTTTAAGCTTCCTTTGTTGAATACTTTTATCCATTGAAAACTGGCTTGGTCATTTCTTTCATGTTTTTTTATAACTGTCAACCTGTCATTAGTTAAAATGAATGGATGCGATGTAGTGAGCAGCAGTTACTGCCCTTTTGTTAAATGATGTTAGGAATTGCATACACATTAAGTCGGGAAAGCTTCCCTTTTTTTTTTGTTTTTGTGACGTCTGTCTTGTTTTTTTATAATGGGAAGGGGATGAGTTAGGGGTGGGGTGGGGGGGGGGGGGGGGGGGGGGGAGGGGAGGAGTTATGTTTCTGTCATTTTTTGATAGGTGTCAGTGCTGTCACACCCAAGAAGCAAATGTGCAATTTTTAAAAAGATTTAACACATAATCGATCAATTCTTATTCTTTCAATGGACTGACCAGACATACAGTATCATTAACTGATTGTGTAGATCAACCAATTGCGACAATTGCTTGATTCTGCACATCACTAAAAAAACACACATAAAATAAATTCATGAAGTCTGCTGTTTGTAACATGTAATTTTGTGCATCATAAAAGTATGTCTTCAATTACTGTTTGTTGTAAACAAAAACAACAACAACAACACAAAAACGGATCCATACATGTGTCAAAATGTCTTCTACATGTGCTCACACACAGCCCACAGAAGGTCACAGATGCAAAAGCGCTGTGATTTATAACTCGGAGTAATTCCTAACTGCAAGGTCTGTAGCATTTTTCCCCATATGTGCATGCTGCGTTTGATTGCAGTTGTAACTGGATGTTTATGTCCTTGATTTTCATTGCAGGTGGTTTTGAATCAGGCAGGCTGGACTGTTTTTCAGTGAAAGAGATGGCGCCACGTCGACTGAACTGGGTAAGAATTTTTAAACTGTAATCTGTCAAAGTAAATCATGTCCACCTTCTCATCCCAAACCCCATGCACTCATGTTATCACCAGTACTACAGCAGGTGAACTTCCACTTCTGCTACTTGTTTTGTATCACACTGTTTCGTGTTTGACAGTACGTGTACAATTAAAAAACAACTGCATTAATGCTTGCAGCATATGTACCTGTCGCTATAAAACATTCACAGAATTGCTATGTAATTCACTGTGAGAAGAAATATATATAAAAAACTGTTTAACTCAGTATGCCAACAACCTTGTCATGTACAAAATACTGTGTTAACTCAGTATGCTAACAACCTTGTCATGTATAAAATACTGTGTTAACTCAGTATGCCAACAACCTTGTCATGTATAAAATACTGTGTTAACTCAGTATGCCAACAACCTTGTCATGTATAAAATACTGTGTTAATCAGTATGCCAACAACCTTGTCATGTATAAAATACTGTGTTAACTCAGTATGCGAACAACCTTGTCATGTATAAAATACTGTTGTTAACTCAGTATGCGAACAACCTTGGGCATGTATAAAATACTGTGTTAACTCGGTATGCGAACACCTTGTCATGTATAAAATACTGTGTTAAACTCAGTATGCGAACAACCTTGTCATGTATAAAATACTGTGGTTAACTCAGTATGCCAACAACCTTGTCATGTATAAAATACTGTGTTAACTCAGTATGCCAACAACCTTGTCATGTATAAAATACTGTGTTAACTCAGTATGCCCAACAACCTTGTCATGTATAAAATACTGTGTTAACTCAGTATGCAACAACCTTGTCATGTATAAAATACTGTGTTAACTCAGTATGCCAACAACCTTGTCATGTATAAAATACTGTGTTAACTCAGTATGCCAACAACCTTGTCATGTATAAAATACTGTGTTAACTCAGTATGCCAACAACCTTGTCATGTAGAAAATACTGTGTTAACTCAGTATGCGAACATCTTGTCATGTATAAAATACTGTGGTAACTCAGTATGCGAACATCCTTCTCAATCAGTGAGGGAAATAAAAATGAATTACAGAACATTTAACTGAATTTAAAAAAAAAATAGGATAAGCTGATATTAGATACTGCTAAAATGATGTCTTATATTTATAAAAACAACATTAACTACTACATAGATGTATATACTGAGGAGTAATCAGAAATCAATCATGCACCATAATAGAATGTCATTTCCCAGTGTGTAAAGACTTGCCCACGCCCAGGAGCAGGATGGGGAAGGGTGCCATGAATTTTTTTTTTCTGCAGGAATATTGCTATACCAAGTACTTACTGAACGCTCAGTGACATTTGTGGGCCGAACCAAACGTAAAAATAAGATGCAGTGCCTTTACTGTTCATTTGCTGTTGAATCATTTAACAAATAAGTGCACTGCCTGAATTTTGAAAAGCAAGTTACAAAACTTCACTCAATGTGAGCAGTCTATGGTCCTCCGTGTGTGTGGTTGAGTTCCTGTTTGTATGGATTGAGCTTCCATCATACATATAATAATATTTGGTTTATATCTGTATTTGCAGATCTAAGCATCCCAGAAGATTCATGTGATGATGAGGATGCTGAAAGATATAATCGGATACAAGAAGAAGGTAATGAAAAAAATTAGGTTTGTTTGCGAAGATATTTTAAGCATGGAAGTTTTTTTTTTTTCAGAATGCTTCAAAACTTTCACATGAGTACCCACCCCATGAGTATGAGGGCTTTTGGGTTTCCATGAAAGAAAAAAAAGGAATAGTTCTCCTCTTCACTATTTCAGGAGTTGAAATGCATATATTCATTTGATTAAGTTGTGTGCTTGAAATCTGATGGTCATACTCGCCATACATGGATGAAGTATTGTCATGAACTGTTTGACCATGCGAAAATCTTATTACTTGATATTTATGGCAAATATTGATCAGTTGTAACCTGCAGTAGAGCCATCAAACAAAGATGTGTGTGTGTATATGTGTGTGTGTGTGTGTGTGTGTGTGTGTGTGTGAGTGAGTGAGTGTACATGTCAACACACACATGTACTCGTCTCTGAAATCAAATAACCGTCAGCTTATCTACCTATGCATATTATGCTCAATCCAAAGATTCGTTCATTGTGTATCGGTGCATATGTGTGTTCTTAAGCATATATAGTGGAATTTTTACATCTGTATTTTTGTTCTTTGAAATGCAGGTTGTCTTGTGGATGAACCCAATGAAGACCGTGGGCCTGGGGTGACAATCAGAGGTAACATCGTTTTGAGTAATCTTTATTTGTACACTTGGATTTGTCAAGGCATTCATTCTTGGTGTACTTCCTACAATAATGATTAACCCATGCACTTAATCTTCTACAATTCAGAAAATACATATGATTGAAGTGGTTTGGGAATTTTGTTTCCGATAGGTAGTTTCTTCTTACTTTCAGTCTTTTGTTGTTTTTCTTTTCTGTTTTTGTGTGTGTGTTTTTTTAAAAAGTGTGACAGACTTTGTCTTTTTCTGTTTCATGTGAAATGAAACCAAGCAAATGGCCATCATCCATTCAGTTTGTCATTTACAGTTGTCATAGGTTAGCAGTAAAAGTCTGCAATGCTGAAATTCCAATCTGATGTGATACCTCAAGTTTTTATTGACTTGGTAATCCAGAGCATAGAAGTTATGATTTTTTGTTGTTGGTACAGTTATATACTCATACACTGTATATGAACATACACACCTACACATGTACACATATTTATTTACAAACATACAAAAAAAGCAAAACAAAAAAACAGATTGCATTAATGACACTGACCCATGAATAATGCAGCATGAATCTGAAAAGTTTTGATCTCAACAGGTGTTGCCATAGTTACATTCATGAAGAGTGGCTGCTGTGTTCTGTACAAAAGGACTTGACAATACAGATTTTTCAAGAGTCAAAGCACTATAACACATTTTTAAAAAAAAGGGGGGGGGGGGGAGCACACTGTGGGCAAAAATTCCCACTGGAAAAGACATGTTTGTAAACAAGCGTACATCCTTACATCGTTATTAATTACTGTGCATACTTAACAAGACACTGGTAAGGGTACCACTTTTTAAAGAAATCTGCAAGGTTCATTTCTTTTGAATAGATGTCTTTTTCAAGTGTATGATTATTTTTTTAAAATCTCTCAGAAAGTGTGTTACATTGGGTTTGAGCTTATGTATCCTGCATTTGTAGATAAAGTGTTTTGCTAGTGAGCTGATTTGATCAAAAGTGGCATCTGTTTTCGTTTGATCATCATTCCCAAAGAAAACAAGTTTTACGTTAAGTTTTAACTCAAAACAGCGTTCACACCCCTCTCTTAAAATCTTCTCCAAGTCCCTCCAAAAACATTGTGAAAAATCGCAGAACCATAAATGATGTCTGGCAGAATCTTTTTTCATTTCGACAAAAAGTACATATGTCACTATTTGTCGTTCTCATTTCTTCAAAATATGTTGTTGACTGAAATGTTATGAACACAACTTCATTTGGAGCCATTTTAATCTGGTTTCCTTTATTTTTGTGACTTGTTCAAGTGTTCTATCCCAGTCAACATTCACATGTAGTATTTGCTCCCACTTAGTGAGAGCATTGATGTCATGTGTAATACTTGGTTCTAGTAGAAAGGTTTCAAACCTTTTTTAACATTTGCTGTTACTTGTTGTTTGTTTGTCCTTTCATTGCATTTGCTGTCGTTTATTTTGATATTCTTTGTAGCAAGAAAGCTTTTGGTTGATTCAACACAACTCATGTACTCCAAATAGTCCACATTGATAGTGTACCGTTCACAGAAAGCTTTATCACCTGAAAAGCAAACCTTTTTCATCAACCACATCTCTTACCAGGAACATAGTTTTGTGAGCCCACTTTTTAAAGAAAAATGTATTATTATCAGTTCTAAACCTGTCATCATCAAACAAGGGTTCCGCTAATACTTCTTGTGCTTCTTTTACCGACACATGTTTGCAAAAATTCGCATAAACTGCAAACACATCCTTCCAAAATTTGTTACATTTATTTTTAAGCAATCTCAAAAGCCCATACCTTTCCGTCGATTCTATTTCTGGACAATCCACAAAATACACACACCCCCTCTCCCGTCTCCTGCGGTCTTCTAGGCTACAACTGTGTTGCATCTCATACAATGTAGTGTGTCATGTGCATGTAAAGCATCACCATAAAAAAAGCAGACAGAAAGAAAATTTTACAGCAATCCCAGAAAAGACGTCAGTTTGCAAGTACATTCCACACCTCATTTATTCAGCTGCATATGAATACAATAACATGAATTAGATGCTAGCATACACACTATGATAGGTAATGAGGTATGCATTCAAAATTGCCCAAACTTTTCCCCTTGCCACATTTCCTAAATCATTACAGCAGTAACTGACTTCATGCTTTTTCTTTTTTTTTTAAGCAAGCACAGCACTCAGTAAGTTTGTTCAGTGATAGTTATCCTTGGGCTTGACGCATGACAAATAACACACACACACACATGAGAAAAGGAATGGCAAGGTTGGTGGGAGAGGGAAGGAAGACGGGGGAGTAGGGGGGAATGGCAAGGTTGGTGGGAGAGGGAAGGAAGACGGGGGAGTAGGGGGGAATGGCAAGGTTGGTGGGAGAGGGAAGGAAGACAGGGGAGTAGGGGGGAATGGCAAGGTTGGTGGGAGAGGGAAGGAAGACGGGGGAGTAGGGGGGAATGGCAAGGTTGGTGGGAGGGGGAAGGAAGACGGGGGAGTAGAGGGGAATGGCAAGGTTGGTGGGAGAGGGAAGGAAGACGGGGGAGTAGGGGGGAATGGCAAGGTTGGTGGGAGAGGGAAGGAAGACGGGGGAGTAGGGGGGAATGGCAAGGTTGGTGGGAGAGGGAAGGAAGACGGGGGAGTAGGGGGAATGGCAAGGTTGTGGGAGAGGGAAGGAAGACGGGGAGTAGGGGGAATGGCAAGGTTGGTGGGAGAGGGAAGGAAGACGGGGGAGTAGGGGGAATGGCAAGGTTGGTGGGAGAGGGAAGGAAGAGCGGGGAGGTAGGGGGGAATGGCAAGGTTGGTGGGAGGGGGAAGGAAGACGGGGGAGTAGGGGGGAATGGCAAGGTTGGTGGGAGGGGAAGGAAGACGGGGGAGTAGGGGGGAATGGCAAGGTTGGTGGGAGAGGGAAGGAAGACGGGGGAGTAGGGGGGAATGGCAAGGTTGGTGGGAGGGGGAAGGAAGACGGGGGAGTAGGGGGGAATGGCAAGGTTGGTGGGAGAGGGAAGGAAGACGGGGAGTAGGGGGGAATGGCAAGGTTGGTGGGAGAGGGAAGGAAGACGGGGAGTAGGGGGGAATGGCAAGGTTGGTGGGAGGGGAAGGAAGACGGGGGAGTAGGGGGGAATGGCAAGGTTGGTGGGAGGGGAAGGAAGACGGGGGAGTAGGGGGGAATGGCAAGGTTGGTGGGAGAGGGAAGGAAGACGGGGGAGTAGGGGGGAATGGCAAGGTTGGTGGGAGAGGGAAGGAAGACGGGGGAGTAGGGGGGAATGGCAGGTTGGGAGGGGAAGGAAGACGGGGTAGGGGGGAATGGCAAGGTTGGTGGGAGGGGGAAGGAAGACGGGGGAGTAGGGGGGAATGGCAAGGTTGGTGGGAGAGGGAAGGAAGACGGGGGAGTAGGGGGGAGGGAAGCCATCGCTCAGCCGTAATCTGAGGTTACAGTATTCCAAATTGATAAAAATTTTGAGGGTCCTTCAGATTGTTTGATTTGAAATTTTGAGGCTCGAATTTTGATATCAGAGGGTGAGCAGTAACACCAAAACAAATAAAACGTTTGTATCTGCAGTACTGACTAAATAAAAACAAGAAAAGAAGATTTATACAGTATCAGTATTCCTCTTTACATTCTTTGCACATGAACATCGCAAAATGAAATCATCTGGGAGCTGAAGAGAAACAACAACCAAAAAGAACAAGAAAAGCAACCAAATGTTGAAGGCAGTGCCGATGTTGAAGGCAGTGCCGATGCAGGCAGACATTAATACTGATATCATTTCAGAACACAAGATCAGTGTTGCTCATTTTGGTAAATGAAACTCTAACACTCCGGCCCATCCCACTCACCCATTTCCATGCACTCACATTCACATTTGCCTTTCAAAGAAAGGTGTGGTTAACATGTCATGATGAGAGTGTACTTTTATGTTCTGCAGAAACTACAGATCCGACACGGCAGAGAGCTGCACCTACAGCAGCAGCACAGAAGCGTGCTGACTCCAGCAGAGAAAAACGCATCTCCAGAGAACCGGGTGGATCATCTTCGTCATTTGTGACTGGGGAAAGGCATGCCACTGGCAGGTCCACAGCGTCGTCATCTGGGTGTCTTCCTCCGACATCTGGGTCTCTTCCTCCGACATCTGGGTCTCTTCCACTTGGCGGTCACCTGTCAGACAGAAAAAGAACATGTGATGACCTTGTGAAATTGGACATAATCAAATTAACCTGTGATCTTGAAAAAATGAGAAACGATAGAGAAGACCAAGCGCTAAAAAAAAGCCACAGGAAGGTTAGTTTACAAAGGGAACGGCTTCAACTGACACAGCAAAAAGCCCTGATGAATATACTAGTCGAAAAAGAAATGCTGGCACTAGACCAAGACAGGCAGCAAAAAGCTCTCAGGGATATACAAATTGAAAAAGAAAAAGCTCTGAAGAACATAGAGATTGAAAAGGAAATGTTGGTTTTAGAACGAGAAAAAGTGCAACTTGAACGTGACAAAGTCCAACTGGAACTTGAGAAAGAGAAGGTGGTACAAAAAAAGTTGGAGAATCAGCAGACACGTTTAGCTCTGCAAGCGAAACACGCTGAAAATCAATATGCCTTAGAAATGATTAAAGATGGCTAAAACATAAGTCATATTGATTTTGAAGTTTAAGAAAATGGCAGTGTTTATTTAATTTAATTTTATTTTTTATAATTCATTTTGATCACTTTTCCCCTTACAGTGTGTTCAGGGTCAGAATATAATATGCATTTTCCTGTCAGTCCATGTCTATAGGGAAAGCCAGTGGGGGAAAACATTGAGCATTTCTTGGAACGCTGTAACACCTGCAAAGGTACACAGCCATGTATGAAGTAATGATTGATCCCTTTGTGGATTGCTGCAAAAGGTACACACTTTGAGATAAACATTGTCCATGAAGTAATATTTAATCTGTTTGTGAATTTCTGATGTCATTGAGCTCAGGGCATACACATTTTATAAAAAAAATTATTTATGTCCAAGGCATGGATTTGCTACTGCTTGTAACATCCATCATGAAGTCACTGAAACATTTTAAAATCTGAATGGGACTCTGGCAGCCTTCAGCTGATAGATCATCTTTTATGGCCTTGAAACACACAAAGCATGGCAGCCTTCAGCTGATAGATCATCTTGTATTGCCTTGAAACACACAAAGCATGGCAGCCTTCAGCTGATAGATCATCTTGTATTGCCTTGAAACACACAAAGCATGGCAGCCTTCAGCTGATAGATCATCTTGTATTGCCTTGAAACACACAAAGCATGGCAGCCTTCAGCTGATAGATCATCTTTTATTGCCTTGAAACACACAAAGCATGGCAGCCTTCAGCTGATAGATCATCTTGTATTGCCTTGAAACACACAAAGCATGGCAGCCTTCAGCTGATAGATCATCTTGTATTGCCTTGAAACACACAAAGCATGGCAGCCTTCAGCTGATAGATCATCTTGTATTGCCTTGAAACACACAAAGCATGGCAGCCTTCAGCTGATAGATCATCTTGTATTGCCTTGAAACACACAAAGCATGGCAGCCTTCAGCTGATAGATCATCTTTTATGGCCTTTAAACACACAAAGCATGGCAGCCTTCAGCTGATAGATCATCTTGTATTGCCTTGAAACACACAAACCATGGCAGCCTTCAGCTGATAGATCATCTTTTATGGCCTTTAAACACACAAAGCATGGCAGCCTTCAGCTGATAGATCATCTTTTATTGCCTTGAAACACACAAACCATGGCAGCCTTCAGCTGATAGATCATCTTTTATTGCCTTGAAACACACAAAGCATGGCAGCCTTCAGCTGATAGATCATCTTGTATTGCCTTGAAACACACAAACCATGGCAGCCTTCAGCTGATAGATCATCTTTTATTGCCTTGAAACACACAAACCATGGCAGCCTTCAGCTGATAGATCATCTTTTATTGCCTTGAAACACACAAAGCATGGCAGCCTTCAGCTGATAGATAATCTTTTATTGCCTTGAAACACACAAAGCATGGCAGCCTTCAGCTGATAGATCATCTTGTATTGCCTTGAAACACACAAGCATGGCAGCCTTCAGCTGATAGATCATCTTGTATTGCCTTGAAACACACAAAGCATGGCAGCCTTCAGCTGATAGATCATCTTGTATTGCCTTGAAACACACAAAGCATGGCAGCCTTCAGCTGATAGATCATCTTTTATGGCCTTTAAACACACAAACCATGGCAGCCTTCAGCTGATAGATTATCTTTTATGGCCTTGAAACACACAAAGCACACAGGGGACACTGACTTGCTGTTGTTGTACTCCCAGTTCTTATAGAACAGGGAGTACTTTAGAATGGGAACCAAGAAATGCTGTCTGTGTGTCTGTTGTTGTACTCCCAGTTCTTATAGAACAGGGAGTACTTTAGAATGGGAACCAAGAAATGCTGTCTGTGTGTCTGTTGTTGTACTCCCAGTTCTTATAGAACAGGGAGTACTTTAGAATGGGAACGAAGAAATGCTGTCTGTGTGTCTGTTGTTGTACTCCCAGTTCTTATAGAACAGGGAGTACTTTAGAATGGGAACGAAGAAATGCTGTCTGTGTGTCTGTCTGTTGTTGTACTCCCAGTTCTTATAGAACAGGGAGTACTTTAGAATGGGAACCAAGAAATGCTGTCTGTGTGTCTGTTGTTGTACTCCCAGTTCTTATAGAACAGGAGTACTTTAGAATGGGAACGAAGAAATGCTGTCTGTGTGTGTGTCTGTCTGTTTTTGTACTCCCAGTTCTTATAGAACAGGGAGTACTTTAGAATGGGAACCAAGAAATGCTGTCTGTGTGTCTGTCTGTTTTTGTACTCCCAGTTCTTATAGAACAGGGAGTACTTTAGAATGGGAACGAAGAAATGCTGTCTGTGTGTCTGTCTGTCTGTCTGTGTGTGTGTGTGTGTGTGTGTGTCCGTGTTTAAAATGTGTTCGACTCGCTCCAGACAAAACTACTGGACCAATCTTTCTGAAAATGTTTAGGTATGTTCATTATGGGCCACGGATGATGCCCGATGTTTTAGTTTACCGTTATAGCCGTTACTAATGGCTGTAATGGCCTGTAACAGTTTTTCTTCTTTATGGAATATCTCAGAAAGCACTTGGCCGATCTTTGTAAAAATGAGCAGATACATTCATTATGGGTCACGGATGATGCCCGATGTTTTAGTTTACCCCGTTATAGCCGTTACTAACGGCTATAACGGCCTGTAACGGTTTTTCTTTATGCAATATCTCAGAAAGTACTTGTCCGATCTTTCTGAAATTGTGTAGGTATGTTCATTAATGGTCACAGATGATGCCCGATATTTTAATTTCCCCGTTATACTGTTACTAACGGCTGTAACGGCCTGTAACGGTTTTTCTTCTTTATGGAATATCTCAGAAAGTACATGGCCGATCTTTGTGAAAATTAGCAGGTATGTTCATTATGGGTCACGGATGATGCCTGATGTTTTAGTTTACCCCGTTATAGCCGTTACTAACGGCTGTAACGGCCTGTAACGGTTTTTCTTCTTTATGGAATATCTCAGAAAGTACTTGGCCCATCTTTCTGAAAATGTGTAGGTATGTTCACTATGGGTCATGGATGATGCCCGATGTTTTATTTGACCAGAATAGCCGTTACTATCGGTTATAACGGCCTAAAACGGTTTTTCTTCTTTATGGAATATCTAAGAAAGTACTTGGCCGATGTATAAGCGGTTTGTATGATCTTGTGACAAATCGGAGCCTCTTTACATATGTAAGTGATGTAACGCTAAAAAATCGATTAAACAAGTTAAAAACCGTTATTTTGCCGTTATTTCTTATATATAGGTGGATTTTAATGAAATTTGGTGTACTGAAAGGTTATTACACACAAATGGCACTTCTATATAGTGTTTCACAATTCGACTGTTAAAAACCGTTATTCTTGACATATTGTCCGATTTTGATGAAGTTCGGTATGTACATAGGCTTTAGCTCAGTGATGACTAAAATACCAGTTTCAAAAGTGTACATCGGTTATATAATCGTTTAAAACCGTTATTTTGCCGTTATTTTTTACATATTGGTGGATTTTAATGAAGTTTAGTATACAGAAAGGTGGTCACACACAAATGGCACTTCCATATAGTGTTTCAAAAGTTGACCGTTAAAAACCGTTATTCTTGACATATTGTCCGATCTGTATGAAATTTGGTAGGTACATAGGCTTTAGCCCAGTGAGGACTAAAATACCAGTTTCAAAAGTGCACATCGGTTAAATAACCGTTAAAACCGTTATTTATCTCAGAAAGTACTTGGCCAATTCAAAAGTGATTTGGAAAACTGGGAGTACGTTTATATGCTTTGCATCTTGTTTTCTTTTTTTTTCTTTAAACAGATCAATGGTCACAATAAATAGTGCCAGTTATCACTTTAAACTGAGGTTTGTACTGCCATGCTTTCATCATGTATCTGCTCACGGAAGTATTTTGCTGACAGTGTGTGGTGTGTGTGTGTGTGTGTGTGTGTGTGTGTGTGTGTGTGTGTGTGTGTGTGTGTGTGCAGATTGTTAATTGTTCATCGTGTATTATTTATGCTTGTGACATTAAATGTCACCAAAGATAGTATACAGCTGCCCATTTATGTCATATGCTGTGCACTGAAAAGCAACAACAACACAGAATCGTGTACCACATTAATATTCAGAGACTTTGAAAAGACTTACATGAAAACAGAATCAGTGAAGCCCCCCCCCCCCCCCCCCCCCCCCCCCCCCCCTTCTCCTTCAGTATGATATGAAGACTGACAGGTTGACCTTTTGCCATGTTGATAGTAGCGTTAGGTTTTAATTGTGGAAATGTTGATTGCATTTGTACATTTTTATCCTACTAACTCATGTCTGCACACATCGAGAAATAAAGGCAGAACTTCACCTGCTGATATAGTTCTCAGCAAAGGTGCTGTGAAGAAGCTGGACATTCAGGTTGTCTGCACACATAGAGAAATAAAGGCAGAACTTCACCTGCTGGTGTAGTTCTCAGCAAAGGTGCTGTGAAGAAGCTGGACATTCAGGTTGTCTGCACACATAGAGAAATAAAGGCAGAACTTCACCTGCTGGTGTAGTTCTCAGCAAAGGTGCTGTGAAGAAGCTGGACATTCAGGTTGTCTGCACACATAGAGAAATAAAGGCAGAACGTCACCTGCTGATATAGTTCTCAGCAAAGGTGCTGTGAAGAAGCTGGACATTCAGGTTGTCTGCACACTGATGGCAGCGTGGATCATCCTCTGCCTCCTCTTCATTGTGATCATTGTCGATGCCGTTGTTACCACACTGCACTTGTGGCTCTGGAAGTCTCCTGGCCAGGTTGTGTAGCACAATGCATGCTGTGATGATCATGCATGCTTTCTGTGGGGGATACCTAAAATTCAAAATCTCACATCTCAACATCAAATAAGCGTTTGTCTTTTGAACTTGAAAAGTATGTACATAGTGATTGACACTCAGCAGAATGGTATTAGTACAGTCCTTGGACTTGGCTTGGTATGCAGGGTTATTACTAATGCACATGTATGCTGTCCATGTACTGCCATGATGGTGCAGAACACTCGAGACATGATTTGTTTGAAGCACTGTTTTGATAGTTATTTCTCCAGTTTGTTTCAAGAAATCTGGTACTGTTAGTTCCTTGGTGATAATAAAGCATTGAATGATGAAATCTGGTACTGTTAGTTCCTTGGTGATAATAAAGCATTGAATGATGAAACTAAAGTCTGAAGTTTGTGGCAAGTCACTCCGTCTGTCTTATGTGCAAATGGCTTGACATCACTGTTGTGTGTGTGTGTGTGTGTGTGTGTGTGTGTGTGTGTGCGCGTGCGTGTGTTTGTGTGTGAGAAGACAGAAATAAAGATATTCTCTTCATGATGCTCCTGTTGTGTCTGTCTTGGTCAGTATGTATTCATGAGCCATACTGGTGGTGGTGGTGGTGGTGGTGGTGTGTGTGTGTGTTTTATGATTGTTGTTGCTAGGTTACTTGGTCAGTATGTTTTCATGAGCCATACTGGTGGTGGTGGCGGTGTGTGTGTGTGTGTGTGTGTGTGTGTGTGTTTTATGATTGTTGTTGCTAGGTTACTTGGTCAGTATGTTATCATGAGCCATACTGGTGGTGGTACTGTGTGTGTGTGTGTGTGTGTGTGTGTGTGTGTGTGTGTGTGCGTGCGTGTGTGGTTTATGGTTGTTTTTGCTAGTTTACCTTAGCTCCCTTTGGAGACAATGCCAACGACGCTTCAGTACGCCATTGCATCTTTCAATTGTTGCCCTTGGTGAAGAGTGTGCAAAGTTGTACCTCTCTTCCATAGGGTTTCTCGGGTTAATAAATGGGGTAAACAGCCATGGTCTGCACAGAATCCAAGTGTTTGAAGTACAGGCCAACTGTAAAACATTAACACGGCTAGCAGCACTTGAGCTTGGCATGGGGAGAATGGGGGTTGGGCAGAAAAATTGTGGAGCAGCTCAGCCTTTCATATCCGGTACCAATGGAAGTCTGGGCTAACAGAGTCACCCTGGAACTATTTCCTGCTGTTGTGTAACACATTTTTTGTAACCTTGCGCACCCCGGGAGAGCACTGCCTCATGCATCTCCCGGGTGGGGTCCGCACCGGCCCCTTGCGTGGCAGAGGGGTCGGGGAGTGTTACGATCGCCGAGCCTCCTGGCCGTGTGGTAGCGGACGGGGATGGCTGAGACGACGCGTAAAACTCAAGGGACGAGGGGTTACCCCTGGTCCCGCTGGTCGATCCTCCCTCCTGAGGAACGGGACCGCGGACGTTGCCCAATAGGGGAGCGGAAGAAGTCGGCTCCCCAACGTCCTGTACCCCTAGGGGAGAATGAGACGATCGATCGGGGTGGTTCGACCGTCGGGGGTGAGGTCGCAGATCCGAGCTACTCGATGCCTGCGTACCTGACCCGGGATTGTGGTCAGTGGGGGGGTTCCACCGAAGACTGGCCACATTCCCTCCACCGGAGTGTTGACGCTCCTCGTGTCCGGGTCGTGGCTGAACCCGGACCCGGTTGGGGAGAGCGTCCTGAGACTGTGTGACGTTAGTGGAGGTGCTAGCGTCACAAGTCTCAATAGATCGGGTGACGTGCGGTGATTCCGTCCGCGAGTCGCCACCCGTGCCGGTCCGGGTATCGGCAAGGGTCCCCTGGTGCCGATGATCGCCGGACACGGCATGATGGGAGAGGGTCTCCTTACGCGGTCGAAGTCGAACAGGCGAACCAGTCAGGGAACGTGAAGATTTAGAACGGGAAGGTCCTTTCATGGGAGCCTTGCCCTTGGAGGATTTGGGCTTAGGGAAGGAAGCAAATGAGAAACAGTCGGCAATGACTGCCGATTGTTCATCCGACTGGGACTGACTGTTGGACTTCGATCGCGACGATCGTGTATCCGCCGGTCGGGTAGAGGGGGAATCGGAATGATGGTCGCGCGTCCCCTGCACGGAACCCTCCTCTACACCGACCGTACGCTCATCGTGTGCGTGAGCGGTTTGTCCCGTGGAATCGACACACGACCCCTCCGGGGTAGAGAGCGACTGCCGAAGAGTGGAGCGCCTCGAGCCGTTAGTGTCCTTCACCATGTTGGGCACTGGTGGTGGGGAACAAACACGGAACGCACGATCGCAAAGGGGAGACAAAGAGGTGGATTGAGGGATAGAAAGGGCTCAACCAACGTCGTGAGAGACACTGAAATTGTAATAAATGCAACGAGAAGTCAGTGAGAGATCGAGGCAGGTCGATCGTAAGTGACGCGGTTTTGGCCGGTCGAAAACAAAATGGCTGAACGACCGGCGAAGAAATGGAATCCGAGTGGACTACGTGAAAGTTAGGCGAATCGGGAGTCCAAATGGAAGGAGAAGGGACCGAGATTCGTTAAACAAGGGGCCGTAAAAGCCAAAACTGGGGAGAAAGGGCGAAACCGGCGATGGAGTTCCGACTTTCGAAGATCGAAAGCGCCGAATGCAAAGTCGCAAGTGCCAAGACAAAGGCACAAGGCGAGGATGGCGTGGTTAAACAAATGAATAAAGCACACCAAACCAAAAGCCCCACCGGTTCAAGAATGAAAGGGTGAAGCGCGCAAGCCACAACAAATAAGCAAAGAAGCAAACACAAGGCTATCTAAACACAACGGCAAAGAGAAGGCGAGACAGAGCACAAGACTTATCTTGCTTTGACGGCAGGCCGAGAGAGAATGACGTATGGGAGACTTACACTGGCTTCTCCCTACGGCGGAAGTGGGTTGGGCACCACGTGACTGTCTTATCACTGCATTAGCCACACAAAAACTTCGGCCTGGCAGAGCAGACTAACTGCCGTGAATGCTATTGTCTGACATGGTACAGTATATGACGCCAAACACTTTGTTCCTTATCCGAGACAATGCAAAACATTTTATTTGATGAAATGAAAGGGATGGAAATGTGGAAGGGATAAGGCAGACGAATTATTTGGAAGGGATGTCATGAGCCGGAGACTTTTTTTTTAATTTATTTATTTTTTTTTTTATACATCTGTGTGGGTAACTGGTTCAAACAAGATGATAGCCCTAATATGGCCCCTTTCTATTGGCCAGGGTATAAAAAATATGAATGTAATTGAGGTGAGGGCTGGAGAGGGTATAGGGTGGGGACAGAGGAGGTAGCTTTGTTGAACACAGGCTGCCAGCTTCCTTCAGTCTTTATCACTGTCCAAAAGTGTTTCCATAGCAAAGTGATTCATAACACCCAAGATCACGTGACAGGGGCACTTGTACTGAATTTTTTGACAAATATCCTTTTTTGCTCCTTCTCCAAACCTCAAGCGCTCACATGCATGTCACAGCTCTATTCTTGAACAAACCAAGACACACAATGACAAACATGGGGACATTTACACTCTGTTCTTGAACAAACCAAGACACACAGTGACAAACATGGGGACATTTACACTCTGTTCTTGAACAAACCAAGACACACAGTGACAAACATGGGGACATTTACACTCTGTTCTTGAACAAACCAAGACACACAATGACAAACATAGGGACATTTACACTCTATTCTTGAACAAACCAAGACACACAATGACAAACATGGGGACATTTACACTCTGTTCTTGAACAAACCAAGACACACAGTGACAAACATAGGGACATTTACACTCTGTTCTTGAACAAACCAAGACACACAATGACAAACATGGGGACATTTACACTCTGTTCTTGAACAAACCAAGACACACAGTGACAAACATGGGGACATTTACACTCTGTTCTTGAACAAACCAAGACACACAATGACAAACATGGGGACATTTACACTCTGTTCTTGAACAAACCAAGACACACAGTGACAAACATGGGGACATTTACACTCTGTTCTTGAACAAACCAAGACACACAATGACAAACATGGGGACATGTTACACAGTCATACATACAACTAGCGCTCAAGTCAGAAGCAAGCCTACATTTTTATTATGTACTTAATTTGCATATTGCTCAAATCTACATCATACCTTAACATATATCCGCTGTCTCCAAGCAGGCGTCCAGCCAATGGTGGTGGATCCTGCTCAGATGCTTGGAAGACGGCACTCTCCCGTAGAATTCTGGCATCATGGGCTGATCCTGGATGCCTCACCACACAGTTCAAAATGTTCAAGTCGGCATCGCAAATTAATTGTACATTAATGCAGTGATGTCCCTTTCTGTTTACATACACAGCTTCCAACTCTGCTGGCCATGAAACCCTAACATGTGTGCAGTCAGTGCATCCGATCACTCCTGAGAATCCACTCGTTTAAAAAAAATTTCCTTTCCGTTCTGTCAGCCTCCTCTTGATGGTCAAAGTGGACATGCTGATCCAAAGACTGACAAATCATGTCTGTCACTCGGTGAGTTACTGTACTCACAGTTCCTTTGGATGCACCAAAAATATCACCAACAGCTTCTTGAAAGCTCCCAGTGGCATAAAATCGCAGGGCAATCATGACTTGCACATTTGCAGGCAAACTGCCCTTTCTCGTTGCTAATGAATCCAGTGGATCACAAAAATGATCATTGAGCTCTAGCAGTTCTTCTCTTGGAAATCTATGTCGACAAAAAAGTTCATTATCGTCATATATGTCTAAAGGGTTTGTCCTATCACAGAAAATCCGCTTTCTCCTCCTTACTTGATTCAATCTGTGTACAAGACGCAACACAGCTGCCATGTTGGATCTCAGACTGTAACTCGATGTTTCTCGTGATTTAGCCGACAAACTGCGGTTGTTCAACAACAGTCATGGGTCAAGGGCAGAGCCGTCTGTCCACCGACCGCGGTTCAGAGAACCGTGAGTGTTCATGAAACTCGATTTTGTCGGAGAACCGCATTTCCCTCGAGTAACCGCGGTCCATGGACTGCAGTTGTTGGCTTATTAAACCGGCCCCAAATGTTGATTGCTCCTTATGGATGCTGGAGCTGTGACAGGATGGTCAAGGGTGTAGCTGTGTGAGAAGTATCCAGAATGAGTGGTGTGGGGGTCATGCCACTGACAGGATGAGGCAGGGGTGTAGCTGTGTGAGAAGTATCCAGAATGAGTGGTGTGGGGGTCATGCCACTGACAGGATGAGGCAGGGGTGTAGCTGTGTGAGAAGTATCCAGAATGAGTGGTGTGGGGGTCATGCCACTGACAGGATGAGGCAGGGGAAAACATTCTCAAAGAAGTCATGGTGGAGAAGAACACGTGACATCTGTAATGAAGGATTCAGTTTGTCGTAACTGCCAGACCTTGCTGTTCTACAAGCCCCTCCCAGTATCCCAAATTTGTTGTAAAAAAAAAAAGAAGAAAATTAAGGAGAAGAATTTAAAGCTTCTTTAGAATATTTTTTCTGATATTGATTTTGCTTTGAAAGTTACTTTCTGCTTGATTTTAGTCCAGTCAGGTATTTGCTTTAATCTGATGTTGATAGTGTGTGTAGGTTTGTTTGTTTATTCGTTTGTCTGTCTAATTGTTTTCTGATGTTATGTACACCACCCTCCGCTCACTCCCAGCCCCACCCCGTCCCTCACACACACACACACACACATACACACATACACAAACACACACACGCGCGCGCACGCATACACACACACACACACACTTGTAAGCAACATGAACAGACTCTATCTATCTCCCTCTATTTGCCTGTCTATCTCACCTTTCTTGTCTAATATATAGTTTGTGAAAAGACGTAAACACACACACACACACACATACACACACACACACATACACACACACACACACACACACACACACACACACACACACACACACACACACACACACACACACACACACACAACACACACACACAGAGTTAGACCCCACTCCAGGCTCCTCTCAGTTTTGGGATGAGCAGGGATTTTGTCTAGTCGTGATGTGACCCTTCACCCTTCAACTATCAGGTTCTCTGTTTTCTTTCTTTATTTGTTTTTCTTTAGACAGTTGAGATTCTTGAGAGAATGATGATTTCAGATTTTTCAGATTTTTCGTGCAATACAAACTTTTTTTTTTTTCAATCTTTTCTCTTGAGCAGATGGGCGAAAGATATTCTATCGCGTGCCAGATAGTTTTGAACAACACCGTGATTTCCTGGAGAGGCTTCCCAAGGGGAAGTTATTCACATCACTGTTACCTCGGCGAGCAGAGTGGATTCCCCTGCCTGAAAGGTAGTTACATTGGTGGTGGAATTTTTCGCCCCATTTTTAGTGCTCTCATGAAGTAATGATGCACAGCTTGCTGAACGTCCATGAAAGGTCTTTGTTGGCCAAAGATATCTGCTGTTTTCTATGTTTTTAGGGTATGTACATATTGTGAGTAACTTTGGTTTTTCTTTAAGAAGATAAGTGATAGTTCTTCCTTTTCATAGTCCTGAATGTTGTTTATTTTGCCTAAAGAGGACCTAAGAGGTCAAAACGCGTCGTGTTTTGTCTCGTAATTTGTTTGTCCTTTTTGTCTGGCAGATTGATTGTAGTTTTTCTTTAGAATTTTTTTTTTTATCATTGTCAATGTATGTCCTGTCGTCTACATGCTTATTTTCAGAGAATCATTGTCATGAGCATTGTTTTTTTGTGTGGTCAGTGTGTTGTTATCTTCAGCAGGAAATTGCCTGAAAGGAAATCTTCAACTCAATCAGGTCTTGTCGGAAGCGGGTTTCCGACACTGTTCACATGGCTTGAAGGCGTGTCGGATGCATACTTCCGACAGAGTTTGATCATTTTAAAATCATACCGCCTTTTATTAAATGGCAATAAATCTCATTTCAGGGACAGCTTAGGGCCTTTTTTTTGTAGTTGCTTCCATTAGACCATTCTTCGTGTATTCTGTAGTAGTTTTTTACGGATTTGAATTGTCCTACTCTCAGTTCCCGTGATCACACAATTTTGAACACGATCACATGATTTTGTGCGGATCAAGCATTTTGTGGTCAAATTCTTGTGTTTTATGCAGTTGTCATAAATATACTATTCTCTGTAGGTCATACCAAGTGCTCAGAAGTGTAACTGAACTTGTGTGGAGAATAGAGAGCATGAAGAAGTGGATTACAGTGTTCACAAAAAGTTCTTGCTTTTCTGCAAATGTGTATCATTTTGGATTACTAACATCATGTGCACTGTGTGGATTCCTCACTGAAGGTAAGCATTTTTGATGTATATATTGTTTCTTCTGTCCAGTGGTGTATGTTTCATGCTCCTATGTGAAGTGGTTGATTTTTTATGATTTTTGAAAATTGCCCAAAATCATGTGATCTGAGGGACAAACTGGTCCATTTTGGCTGTGACTTGATTGAGTTAAGGGTTCCTAGAGAGTTACATGGTCAACAAAAACCAAGGTTTTTCAAAGCTGTGTGCAGTTTTCAACGGTTACATGAAAAAGACGTTAGGGAAGTCTTGTAGTCATTCACAGGCCTGAAAAGTAAGAAAGTAACATATGTGAATTCTTTTTGGAGTGATGTGGATGTGTTCTTGTCTTATGACATCCCAAGTCCTCGATTCATCTCCGGTGTGACTATGTGCAGCGAGAGCATCACTTATGTACCGGTAACGAGAGAGAGTGTGCCCGTCGGTATCAGACGAGGGGAAGTCCAACACACCGACCCAGCCACCCTCCGGTGGGGAGAGTCCATTTGTGACAACAGTAAGGGAAAGCAGAGACCAGTGTACATAAATGGCCTCTTTCTTTCTTTTTTTAAATTAAAAAAAAACAAACTATTTTTGTATTTATTTTTGAACTGTTATTTTTGGTTTTACAGATTTTCGTGTACTCATAATGTTAAACTGAAAGATTGGAAGTTTAGTTGCACTTGATCCTGTTTTGGATTCGCTAACTGGCATGACAAGAGTTCTGCTAACCTGTGCTACCCTCGCTTTTGTTTCTGGTTTTTGTTTTTTTTGTTTTTTTATGTATTGCATCGGTACAGATAATGGAGCATCTTCAATACCTTTGTGTTGTTACCGTAACATCATCCACTTCAATATTTCCCCGAAGATGGAGTATGGCTGCCTTAATGGCGGGATAAAAACCGGTCTCACACACACAAAACTCCACTGCCTGTCTATACAAGCAGTGTCCGCAGGAGTGTCAGCCTGGGTACACAGAAAGAAAGAAATCCACCACGGCTGTTCAGAGCAAGTTGCTTAGTTTTGAGAGGAAGGGCAGTTTACAGCTTGCCTGCAGCTGCAGAGGCCAAGCCGTGAATGCAGGTCAGGGAAAGAAGTGTTTTCTGCAGGCCGCTCCCCACCAGCCAGCTAACTGTGCTGTACTCGGGGAAACTGAATGTCATCTGTGCATAGCCGGTCTGGCAGCAATGTGTTTGGCATTGTTGAGCGGCCATTACAAATGGGGCTGTCAGTTTGATAATTAGTGGTTGTCATGAAAATTGTAATATATCTGCACCTTGAGATGACTGAACTGATGAATTCCTGACAATTCTTTTTATGCCAAACTCGACTAGGTTTATTTTCCTGTAGATAATGTAGATACAGCATGAAAGCTTGTACACAAGTGGTCAGGCAGAATTAGAACAATGACAACACACACACAATTGTGCAAAAATAACATCACTTTTTGGGTATGTAATTTTCCCTAGTTAACTAGTACACAAGTTTGATACATGCCTCTGCTTGGACAACAACAACAAAAATGTTGGGTCAGAAATGTGTAAGCCGTGTTTTTTTGCCCTTTCACTAAGTGTCTTGCGCAGGACGGAAATATAAAGCTGTGCCACTTCAATATAACCTTAGCTGGGATGGCCGTGCTAACTTGCTGTGTCAAAAATGTATTGATTGAAGTGCTATCAAGGAAAACCATAGGTCTGCGAGTTGGCAGTTGAAGGAAAAAAAAAAACTTGATGGCAAACATGGACTACGCTTTTTTTTTCTCTCTGCTTCCAACGCCTTTTTGTCCTACGATGCCAGTGGCTTGTTCAAAAATAGATTGTTTCATCATCAACCATTTGGCCCGGTTAAATTCATGAGGAAATTATGCAAAATGATTAAAGCACATATCATTTTTGTCCATACTTTTCACTTTTGTGGAATTTGTTATCAGCAGGGTAAGTTGCTGTTAAATGTGTATGACTAAAACTGTAGCTGACTTGGCTTAGGTGCGCATGACATAGCTAACACCAAAGGCTACATCAAATTTTTGCTCTGCATAGTTATGCGGGGATTGTTTCAGGTGACAAGTCAGCATAAATTATCAGTCTCTAAATCCCGAGTGGTTGGTCCATTTGGCGGTAATCAAACGGTCCACCGTAATGTTCTATCCAGTGATGCATTGTCCAAGTGTCAAGTATTCGCTGTTGGAGATCTGGAGTTTTTGCAGGACCAAAACACAAAATAACGTAGAATGGAAAAACATTATGAAAGGACCATGTGCTTATGGTAAAATGTATGTACTGGCCACCAGCAAATTCACTGGGGAAAATTAGATGACTTTTTCCCCACCAGAGTAATGTTCCTTTTGTCAAATAAACCTAATCAATAGTAAGCTCTTCCTTTTCCTCCAGTTGAAATGTCTCTTGCTCTTGGTACTGACCTCATTCTGCTGCCTTGATTCAAGAAAATGTGACATATTACCTTCTCAAAACAGCACTATCATTGAAAGAAAATGACAGTTTTCGGTCAAGAGGAAATAACTGTGGATTATGAAGTGGTCAAGCAAATGGCCTGTATGAGTTTACCCAGGATTGACGCTGGTGTGCATGACAAAAGAATTCCATGCTGTGCTGGTGCTTAGCCTTTGGCACTTGGCGTTGAGTCTAGGGAGTGAGAAGCATGGGAATGAGAGATGTGATAAGGGTATTTGAATCCTGCTGACTATATTTCTCTCTCTCTCTCTCTGTGTCTCTCTCTCTCTCTCTCTCTGTCTCTCTCTCTCTCTCTCTCTTTTAACTAAGAGATGATGGTATTTAGGTTTAATAGACAATGTGCAAGATGAAAATGAAATAAATAGATACAGACATGCTCTGTCACACATGCACACACAGGAAAAAGTTTCTTGCACACACACACGCACACACACACACACACACACACACACACACACACACACACACACACACACACACACACACACACACACACACACACACACACACACACACACACACACACACACACACACACACACACACACACCACACACACACATGCACACACACACACACA
Organism: Conus ventricosus; assembly: GCA_018398815.1. Lineage (NCBI taxonomy): Eukaryota > Metazoa > Mollusca > Gastropoda > Neogastropoda > Conidae > Conus > Conus ventricosus. The sequence continues at coordinate 2,191,228 of CM031622.1, forward strand.
CACACACACACCACACACACACACACACACACACACACACACACACACACACACACATGCACACACACACACACACACACACACACACACACACACACACACACACACACACACACACGCACACACACACACACACACACACACACACACACACACACACACACACACACACACACATTTCTCATCAATTTGGTTTGTTTTTTTTTTCTCTCTCAAAATCCAAATTCCAACATTCCAGAGCAAGGAACAGCTTTTGTTGGTGGGTCGGTGTGGTCAGTGGAGTGGTGTCCCTTGGACGAGGAGGTCGGTGGACGAGAACAGGTGCTTGCAGTGTCGGCGAGCCGCGAAGTTTGGAGCGACTGGTTTTTGTTCAAACGAGGGGAAGGGCCTGGATTGATTCAGTTCTGGACTACGGGCAGTCTGGACAAATGGGGGTCAGTTTGTGTGACATCAGAGGAGAGAAAAGGATTTCTGAAAGAAGTGTGACATTGTGAAATGAGAATATGAAATTTTGAAAGAAGAAGAATAAATCAAAATAATAGACATGTCTGAGATGATGGAAAATAAAAACAAATTGAGAAAGGAAAATATTCTGATCAGATTAGAAGGGGAAATGTCTAAAAATGGCGTAACCTTTTGACGGTTTTTGTTTAACATAACATGTATCAAACTCTGAAACTGATCGTTTTGAACACTTGATGGGCTTATGAAAAAAAAAATTGTTACATGTCATAATTCTTCCAGATTTTGTATAATGTGGACACTTTGGAGACAATGATGTGGATGCTTTGAAGACTGTAAATGTGGATATTGTGAGGACTATATGATGTAGACACTGTGAAGACTGTATGATGTAGACACTGTGAAGACTGTATGATGTAGACACTGTGAAGACTGTATGATGTAGACACTGTGAAGACTGTATGATGTAGACTGTGAGTACTGTATGATGTAGACACTGTGAAGACTGTATGATGTAGACACTGTGAGGACTATATATGATGTAGACACTGTGAGGACTGTATGATGTAGACACTGTGAAGACTGTATGATGTAGACACTGTGAAGACTGTATGATGTAGACACTGTGAAGACTGTATCATGTAAACACTGTGAGTACTGTATGCTGTAGACACTATGGAGACTGTATGATGTAGACAGTGTGAAGACTGTATGATGTAGACCTGTATAATGTAGACACTGCGAAGACTGTATGATGTAGACCTGTATGATGTAGACACTGTGAAAACTGTATGATGTAGACCCTGTGAAGACAGTATGCTGTAGACACTGTGAAGACTGTATGATGTAGACACTGTGAAGACTATATGACGTAGACACTGTGAGGACTATATGATGTAGACCCTGTGAGGACTATATGATGTAGACAGTGTGAAGACTATGATGTAGACACTGTGAACACTGTATGATGTAGACACTGTGAAGACTGTTCGATGTAGACACTGTGAACACTGTATGATGTAGACACTGTGAAGACAGTATGATGTAGACAGTGTGAGGACTATATGATGTAGACAGTGTGAACACTATGATGTAGACACTGTGAACACTATATGATGTAGACACTGTGAACACTGTATGATGTAGACACTGTGAAGACTGTATGATGTAGACACTGTGAGGACTATATGATGTAGACACTGTGAGGACTATATGATGTAGACACTGTGAGGACCATATGAGGTAGACACTGTGAAGACTGTATGATGTAGACACTGTGAAGACTGTATGATGTAGACACTGTGAAGACTGTATGATGTAAACAGTGTGAAGACTGTATGATGTAGATACTGTGAAGACTATATGATGTAGACACTGTGAAGACTGTATGATGTAGACACTGTGAAGACTATATGATGTAGACACTGTGAAGACTATATGATGTAGACACTGTGAGGACTGCATGCTGTAGACAGTTTGAAGACTGTATGATGTAGACACAGTGAAGACTATATGATGTAGACACTGTGAATACTGTATGATGTAGACACTGTGAGGACTGCATGCTGTAGACAGTGTGAAGACTGTATGATGTAGACACAGTGAAGACTATATGATGTAGACACTGTGAATACTGTATGATGTAGACACTGTGAGGACTATGATGTAGACACTGTGAACACTATGATGTAGACACTGTGAACACTCTATGATGTAGATACTGTGAACACTATATGATGTAGACACTGTGAACACTGTATGATGAAGACACTGTGAACACTATGATGTAGACACTGTGAACACTGTATGATGTAGATACTGTGAACACTATATGATGTAGACACTGTGAATACTGTATGATGTAGACACTGTGAGGACTGTATGATGTAGACACTGTGAACACTGTATGATGTAGACACTGTGAACACTGTATGATGTAGACACTGTGAACACTGTATGATGTAGACACTGTGAACACTGTATAATGTAGACACTGTGAAGACAGTATGCTGTAGACACTCGTGAAGACTGTATGATGTAGACACTGTGAAGACTGATGTAGACACTGTGACAACTGTATGATGTAGACACTGTGAAGACTGTATGATGTAGACACTGTGAACACTATGATGTAGACACTGTGAAGACTGTATGATGTAGACACTGTGAACACTGTATAATGTAGACACTGTGAAGACTGTATGATGTAGACACTGTGACAACTGTATGATGTAGACACTGTGAAGACTGTATGATGTAGACACTGTGAAGACTGTATGATGTAGACACTGTGACAACTGTATGATGTAGACACTGTGAAGACTGTATGATGTCAACTGTTTGTTGCAGACTCTGTGAAGACTGTATGATATAGACACTGTGAAGACTGTATGATGTAGACACTGTGACAGCTGTATGATGTTGACACTGTGAGGACTGTATGATGTCAACTGTTTGTTGCAGACTCTGTGAAGACTGTATGATATAGACACTGTGAAGACTGTATGATGTAGACACACTTAAAAAAATGGTGTGATACTAACACTTTGAAGAGCACGTGATGTGGACATTTTGAAGATGGCATGGTGCAGATGTTGTGAAGAAAACCTGGCATGAATGCACTGTGTTTCAGGCCAGACAGCTGTCTCTCTCTAAAGCTGGCGTTCTGCCTGGCTCATGAATCTCTTCACGGTCTCAGTATGGCTTGGTGTCCTCGAGGGGCCTACCACCACTCTACGTCGGAGGTAAGCACGCAGGTTGTGAGCAGCTTCAGTGAATGTCTGTGGGATGATGGTTCATGAGGCTCAGCAATGGTGCAGGTCCCCCTTTTGTTCTTCTGATCTCTGTGTTATCATTGTGAGGGGAATGCTGGCCTGCTCAGATCAACTGACTCTGTGTTGTAAGCAGAGAAAACTGCACATTTTTTTGCAAATTTATGCAGCTACATCATTCTTTGATGTGACGCTGTAACTTGGATGTGGCTGATTATGAGATTGTAAAATTGATAAACAATTGTGAAGGCAGCATTGTGAACTAAGAGACAGTCCAGTCCACCTTTCCATCCTGTCTAGCTTGGGCTGCGTTCAGAAGAAAATGTGCCCACGAGGGCTGTCTGCTCTTCAGTTATGGCCATGATATAATCTAACTATGTAGTTGGATTGCAATGTGTAAAGACAGAGTTGAACATGGACATTTTCAATAAGTACAGCAAGAGTTGAACCTGGACATTTTCTTTGTTAGCTGGATTGCAATAAGTACAGCGAGAGTTGAATGTGGACATTTTCTTTGTTAGCTGGATTGCAATATGTACAGCAAGAGTTGAATATGGACATTTTCTTTGTTAGCTGGATTGCAGTAAGTACAGCGAGAGTTGAATGTGGACACTTTCTTTGTTAGCTGGATTGCAATGTGTAAAGACAGAGTTGAATATGGACATTTTCTTTGTTAGTTGGATTGCAATAAGTACAGCGAGAGTTGAATATGGACATTGCTGCAAATTGCCACCATGAGAATTATCATCGAGCAGTCTCTGGAGTGGCAGACCCCTTGTACGCAGTATTTGTAGATTTCCAGAAGGCATTTGACAGCATCGACAGAGATACCATCTGGAAACTCATGCACCACTATGGCTTCCCACCCAAGTTTGTTGCTATCATCCAGCAACTTTACGAGGATGCCACATGCCAGGTCGTCCACGATGGGAAGCTAACGAAGCCCTTCACTGTACAAACCGGCGTCCGTCAGGGGTGTCTACTATCGCCAACAATTTTCCTGATGGTCGTTGACTGGATAATGCGGCAGTCTACAGACGGCAAGAGGACAGGAATCCAGTGGACTTTCACCAAGCAACTGGAAGACCTGGACTTCGCCGACGACATCAGCCCTCTGTCCCACAAACAGCAAGACGCACAAGAGAAGCTGTGCCGGGTAGCAGAAGAAGCAGGAAAGACAGGCCTCCAAATCAACATAAAGAAAACAGAAGCCATGAGAGTCAACAACCAGCAACGAGACCCACTACGACTACAACAGGAAGACATCATTGAAGTTGACAAGTTTGTCTACCTCGGCAGTGTGGTCAGCAAAGATGGAGGTACAGATGAGGATATCAAGAGTCGCATCAACAAAGCCAGGCACACCTTTACTACGCTACGGCCTATCTGGAATTCCTCTGCCCTCTCACTACATAACAAGATCAGAATCTTCAACTCAAATGTGAAATCTGTCCTCCTGTATGGTTCTGAAACGTGGCGAACAACAAAGACAAACACCCACAAACTCCAAACATTTATCAACAGATGTCTGCAAAACATTGTGAACATCAGATGGCCAGATGTTATTGCCAACGCAGAACTGTGGAACAAGACCCAGCAAGTTCCAATAGAAATAGAAATCAGAAAACGAAAGTGGGGATGGATTGGCCACACCCTCAGAAAGTCTCCATCCAACATCACAAGACAAGCCCTTGAATGGAACCCTCAGGGCAAAAGAAGAGTGGGAAGACCAAGACAGACATGGCGAAGGAGTACCGACGCGGAAGTGAAGTCCGCCGGAATTACGTGGGCCAAACTGAAGAAGATCTCCCAAAACCGTGTCCGCTGGAAGAGTGTGGTTGCGGCCCTATGTTCCCCAGGGAATTCAGAGGACTAAGTCAAGTCAAGCTGCAAAGACTGGTGCAGGCATCAAAATTTAGAGAAAACATTTCCAGAGTCTGATGATTTTTTTCAAGCAGATGTTGTCAGACAAACGCAGTAAAAGAAAGGTAAACTACACGTTTTGCTGAAAACTTCTTCTAATGCCCTGGAAACTGCTCAGTGTGGGGCCATCCATCCTGGTCCATTCTTTGATGTTGAAAGGCAGTAAAAGAAAGGTAAACTACACGTTTTGCTGAAAACTTCTTCTAATGCCCTGGAAACTGCTCAGTGTGGGGCCAAGAGAAAAGGCGCTTCTTCCCAATGGGTAAAGCATTCACAAAGGATGCCACAGAATCTTGGGAGTGAGGGTTCAAGTCTCGCACAGATGTGTGTGTGTGTGTGTGTTTTATTCCTTCCCGTTCTTCACAAAAAGCTGAGATGGAAGGGGTGGTCTGAGCACTGAATGTAGTCTTTAGCGCTGAACAGCACACAGAGGTCTTCTGTGCAGTGTGCAGTTTGTACATGCGAAAAAAGAAGAATCCACTGTAATAGTTGGACAAGAACTGATGCCATCAGAATAATGGAGAAAAAGGTGTGGGCAGTTCTGCTCTGAACTGATGCCCTCTCCTGCAGAGACTTCACTCTGAACTGCGTTCATTACGTAGTCTCTGACCAGCCAGTTGATGTATCCTGAGATGGTCCAAGTGATGTTTACAGTCTTTTGGAAGGTGCTTTTTCAGCTTTGTCATTCAAACTATTTGGAACGTAGTCTCTGACCAGCCAGTCGAAATATCCTGAGATGGTCCAAGTGATGTTAACAGTCTTTTGGAAGGTGCTTTTTCAGCTTTGTCATTCAAACTATTTGGAACTCACTGCATTGCCAGGTTACTTGGTTTTTGTGTTCAGCACAGAACTCCTTCAATTTCCTAATTTATTAACGTACTTCGAAAATATTATCTATAAGTGCCAAACAAACTTAAATCAAACTTGTGAAACCTGCAAACACAAAATTACCGAACAAATACCAAACAAATGTTGTCAGTGTAAATGATGTCTAGTTTTATATCAAAATCTAGTTGTGGATGTAGTTATTTGCAGTTATGAGTGTGCTTTCTGTCCGTAATTAACATAAAGTACAACATAAATGCCCAGTATCTTATAGATGTCCACCTCCCACTTTGGATGAAAAAAAACCGACATAAGGCGTAATGCCTGGTAATTGTCCGCCCCACACTTTGGAAAATTCCGGTACAATTTCTGGAACGAATATGTGTATGTGTGCCAGTGTGTGTATGTGTGTGTGCGCTAGTGCACACGCATGCGCATTCTGTGCTAATAAGTGGAAATGTGTGTGTGTGTGTGTGTGTGTGTGTGTGTGTGTGCGCACTTGTGCTGATAAGTGGAAATGGGAAGAAGTCTTGGGGGGGGGGGGGGGGGGGGGTCACCTACCCCAGTGAACTGTCTGAGCACATGGAAACAAAATTGTTACCCTTCTGAAAAGGGATGGATTGTTTAGCACATTGGTTTAATACCTTGTAAACACCTGCCCCCAAATCTTGGGTCAAGTTCTAACAAAGGGATTCTGCCAGGTAAATGCCAAACCCCAGCTTTAGGGTCAGAGTCATGCAAAATGGGTTGGACGCTTACAAAGTGCCTTTTTATATATAATTATGTGTGTGTATGTTTGTTTGCTATTCAAAAATATCCATGAAATCATTTGGGCAGAAGTGGTGACTTTCTGTGTTTTAATGTCCTTAAAATGTATGACATACAGTGACGAATTGTACTGACAAACAGGAATTTGTACTGACAGTTTTTTCCATGTTGTACTCTTGTCACTCGGCTCCATTCTGATTTTCTGACAATCGATTTGAACATCGGTGCTGATTGACATTCTTTGGTCACCTATGTCAGTGCCACTTTAGTTTGAGCTGATGTCAAACACATCTGTACAGTCTACACTGAGATCCGTGTTATCATTGTCAAACTGGCAGCTCCAGTGCCCTGAATCGTTGTCAACAATCATGTTAATATTATTGCATTGTCCTCTATCACTGTTGCTGTTTGTTTTTGCCTGACACACTGGATACAATGTGAAAAACAAACAAACCTTTTTTTTTTGGGGGGGGGGGGTCATTTTGAAGCATGTTGCAATAGATATGTCTGAGTTCTAAAGCCATGGTATTAAAACACCATGTCTCAAGCTAAATCCTTCCCAAGTAACTTGTGTAGAAAGGAGATGCAAAATCAGCAAAATCACCCTTAATGGGCAAATCTTTTAAGGAAAGACAGTGGATGGACAGACAGGTAAATAGCAACCTAAAATTTGGCCAAAATGAAAAAAAACCAAAGCATTTCAGTCCCTTCAATCGGGTGTCAAAAGGATTTGAATGTATATTGAAATTCAACTGTTTTGCTGTGTGGGGGGAAAAAGTATATCGTTGCTTTATGGTAAAATTGTCTGTAGAGTTTTTTGTTCTCTGTAGGTGAATCATTGAAGTGAAAGGTCTGTCTTTCTTCTCTGTAGGTGAACCATTGAAGTGAAAGGTCTGTCTTTCTTCTCTGTAGGTGAACCATTGAAGTGAAAGGTGTGTCCTTTTTCTCTGTAGGTGAATCATTGGAGTGAAAGGTCTGTCTTTCTTCTCTGTAGGTGAACCATTGGAGTGAAAGGTCTGTCTTTCTTCTCTGTAGGTGAACCATTGGAGTGAAAGGTCTGTCTTTTTTGCCTTGTGATTCCAGAGCAAGGACACTCTTGCACGACTGGGTTTACTGGCTGTGGCTGGTTACAACAGTAACGTGACTGTTTACAGGTAAATGATGATGGGTGTGTTCAGGCCTGTTTACAGGTAAATGATGATGGGTGTGTTCAGGCCTGTTTACAGGTAAATGATGATGGGTGTGTTCAGGCCTGTTTACAGGTAAGTGATGATGGCTGTGTTCACTGTCTGCCTGACCATTACCAGTGCTGTCATGGTCATTACCCTCGCTGTGTTCATTACCCTCGCTGTGTTCATTACCCTCGCTGTGTTCATTACCCTCACTGTGTTCATTACCCTCGCTGTGTTCATTAGCCTCACTGTGTTCATTACCCTCGCTGTGTTCATTACCCTCACTGTGTTCATTACCCTCACTGTGTTCATTACCCTCACTGTGTTCATTACCCTCGCTGTGTTCATTAGCCTTGCTGTGATCATATTCACTGTCCTCATGATCTAAAGCCATGCCATCATCATACCCTCAGTACCTTCATCACCTTCCTATCAATCATATTCACTATCTTCATGTTGTCTATCCACACTGCCATCAGGATCATTAACTCTTTCATCCCTACAACCCGGTTTTCCGGTTTGCAGAAATGGTACCCTTCCTTCCTGCAGCCTGGAAAACCGGGCAGCACAAAATCCCTCCTTTCCTTCCTGCAGCCCGGAAAATCAGTTCTCGCGGTAAGCCGCTTTGAACTTCGCGCAAGTCGCGTCATCGGTACACGTCATGACTGGGTCGCTTGCGCGGCAGTGTTTATGAAAGGAATGGATGCCAGACGGCCCCTACAGTGTAGTAAAGTGGTCGCCGCTCTATTCTGGCCGGTTTGCTACTGCATATGTGGCAGTTCTCATTTACACTTTTTAAAAAAATCTAAATCCAGGAATGAAGGGAATACTCGTATTATAAGAATCTAGGAACAAGAGGAAGTAATGGTTCATAGAAAAGTAGGAATGAAAGAGTTAAACGTCCAGCAGAAATTGGATGAATCAAAGTATTGAGCCGAAAACTGACACCTGTAGACGTGACCAGCAAAAGGATTGGCACATGTGAATTCTTTCCAGGCCTTTCATCTGGCTTTGTGTGCACATGGTTTGTGTAGAGGGGAGAGGTGGAAGGACTTGATTGAAACAAATCGTAGTCATTGCAAGGTTACTAAACAAAATGTTGGCAGTGGGTAGACATAAGCAGTGAGCCAGTGGTGGTTTAATACCAGTGCTGTACATACTGATGTTGATCCCCAACACAGATTACTAAACAAAACGTTGGCAGTGGGTAGACATAAGCAGTGAGCCAGTGGTGGTTTAATACCAGTGCTGTACATACTGATGTCGATCCCCAACACAGATTACTAAACAAAACGTTGGCAGTGGGTAGACATAAGCAGTGAGCCAGTGGTGGTTTAATACCAGTGCTGTACATACTGATGTTGATCCCCAACACAGATTACTAAACAAAACGTTGGCAGTGGGTAGACATAAGCAGTGAGCCAGTGGTGGTTTAATACCAGTGCTGTACATACTGATGTCGATCCCCAACACAGATTACTAAACAAAACGTTGGCAGTGGGTAGACATAAGCAGTGAGCCAGTGGTGGTTTAATACCAGTGCTGTACATACTGATGTCGATCCCCAACACAGATTACTAAACAAAACGTTGGCAGTGGGTAGACATAAGCAGTGAGCCAGTGGTGGTTTAATACCAGTGCTGTACATACTGATGTTGATCCACAACACAGATTACTAAACAAAACGTTGGCAGTGGGTAGACATAAGCAGTGAGCCAGTGGTGGTTTAATACCAGTGCTGTACACACTGAATTTGATCCCCAACACAGGTTACTAAACAAAACGTTGGCAGTGGGTAGACATAAGCAGTGAGCCAGTGGTGGTTTAATACCAGTGCTGTACACACTGATGTTGATCCCCAACACAGATTACTAAACAAAACGTTGGCAGTGGGTAGACATAAGCAGTGAGCCAGTGGTGGTTTAATACCAGTGCTGTACATACTGATGTTGATCCCCAACACAGATTACTAAACAAAACGTTGGCAGTGGGTAGACATAAGCAGTGAGCCAGTGGTGGTTTAATACCAGTGCTGTACATACTGATGTTGATCCCCAACACAGATTACTAAACAAAACATTGGCAGTGGGTAGACATAAGCAGTGAGCCAGTGGTGGTTTAATACCAGTGCTGTACATACTGATGTCGATCCCCAACACAGATTACTAAACAAAACGTTGGCAGTGGGTAGACATAAGCAGTGAGTCAATGGTGGTTTAATACCAGTGCTGTACATACTGATGTTGATCCCCAACACAGATTACTAAACAAAACGTTGGCAGTGGGTAGACATAAGCAGTGAGCCAGTGGTGGTTTAATACCAGTGCTGTACATACTGATGTCGATCCCCAACACAGATTACTAAACAAACGTTGGCAGTGGGTAGACATAAGCAGTGAGCCAGTGGTGGTTTAATACCAGTGCTGTACATACTGATGTCGATCCCCAACACAGATTACTAAGCAAAACGTTGGCAGTGGGTAGACATAAGCAGTGAGTCAATGGTGGTTTAATACCAGTGCTGTACATACTGATGTCGATCCCCAACACAGGTGTGCCTGTACCACTTATGAGTCTTCTTGGTCAGTCATACACACAGGCTTGACAGAACTGCTTGTACTGCGTTCTTGCGCACAGTTGATTCTGTGCAGTTGGACACACTTCTGCTGTACATGTGCGTTTCTTTGTTTTCATTGCTCTGTGTGTTTTGAACCTGGTGATCTTCTGTGTGATTTAGTTTCAGAAACTTATCATTTCAGAAGGGAAGTAAGCTATGGACAGTCTGAATGGGTTGTCTACTCCTCATCATGGAGACTGTTGCTGATTCACCAGTGGCAAGCAGTTTAGATAGGGAAAGATAACCAGAACAGGTTACTGATTCACCAATGGCAAGCAGTTTAGATAGGAAAGATAACCAGAACAGGTTACTATTGTGATTTGTCACTTCTCTGCTCTCAATGTAGCTGACAGGGGTGACAAATACTTGAGCAGTATTGGGTCAGGGCGTCAAGTCTCAAAAGTTGCTGTGCACGCAGGCGCCATAACCCACACCATCTCTGTTAGTTTTGCAGTGATCATGTGAATATCCCACACCATCTCTGTTAGTTTTGCAGTGATCATGTGAATAACCCACACTATCTCTGTTAGTTTTGCCGTGATCATGTGAATAACCCACACTCTCTTTGTTAGTTTTGCAGTGATCATGTGAATAACCCACACCATCTCTGTTAGTTTTGCAGTGATCATGTGAATAACCCACACCATCTCTGTTAATTTTGCAGTGATCATGTGAATAACCCACACCATCTTTGTTAGTTTTGCAGTGATCATATGAATAACCCACACCATCTTTGTTAGTTTTGCAGTGATCATGTGAATAACCCACACTATCTTTGTCAGTTTTGCAGTGATCATATGCACCGTCTTCATAGCCAGTCCCCTTACTACCATCAAGGGTCGATGTAGATTAAACGACAGTTATCTGAAGGGACAAAGTATGAAATTTCCCGGAGTTCTGTTACAGTGGAAGACTTTGAAATTATTTTGGGTTTTCAAAATTCAGATGCCTTCTTCAGTTACAACATGCAGCTCAGAAACATAGGAACGCATCAAGAGCTACCCTTAATCTCTTAAGAGATTGGAAGACAGTTCTGTTACTGTTAGAGATTGAAAGACAGTTCTGTTACTGTTAGAGATTGAAAGACAGTTCTGTTACTGTTAGAGATTGAAAGACAGTTCTGTTACTGTTAGAGATTGAAAGACAGTTCTGTTACTGTTAGAGATTGGAAGGGAACTTTCTGACAATGATTGGTCCAGTATTTGATGTAGATATATGGTAGGGTCTGTGGTATGACTTACTTAGCATCAAAGCTACAGCTTTATTTCAATTAGATTACATCAAATTCAAATGAATTTACATCAAAATGCATGGATTCATGGTGAATTGGGACAATATCCATTGGAAAGCCAACAAATAGTATGTTAAATATTTGTTTCAAGCTTTTTTGTGACTTAAATCAGAACAAACTTTCATGTTCAGTATACCGCAGGAGTATCAGCCTGGGTACGCAGAAGAAGAAGAAGAAGAAGAAGTGTATCGTTTCATACTAAAGATTTATAAAGAAAACAATCACCACATGGTGTTTTTATCAAGATTTATAAAGAAAACAATCACCACTTGGTGTTTTTATCAAGATTTATAAAGAAAACAATCACCACTTGGTGTTTTTATCCTACATTATTAGCACAACACTAAGCAGCCTTGGTTTTAGTGGCTGATGAACTTAGCAACCTTATGGGCTAGGGGATTTGAGCAGAAACAATCAACACATAGAGCGTTGTTTTTTTTATTTACATGTGACACAAATACGTAGCAGTTAGTAAGTATATAAAGATACATTGTCCGTTCAAAAGGATCTTAGAATTGCGCCACAAACATTAATCTGTGTGTTCTCCAGGTTCAGGAAGCTGAATCACAAGGTTCATATGCGAATGGGGAGAATTTCAGTTTATGAGGAAAGGTTTCATGTGAAATGTGTTTGCTGTGATGTAGGTGATAAGTTCTATTTTCTCTTTGTGTGCCCAGTATTTTAAGAAATAAGAAGAGTATAAGAAGAAAAGTGTTAAGATGCAATTCATTGTTCATTGCCAAAATGAACATTATCTTGGTCACTTGATCAGGTTACAATGAGAGAATTTTAATATTAGAACTTTTTTTTTCATTTTAATGGAACTTACAAGAGAAATGTGCAGTTGATCAAGACCAGTGCTAAACTGCTTCAGATTACGTTTATTCTGTTCGTTCTTGTTGATACTGTTGTGATAAATGTATTCTGTTCGTTCTTATTGATACTGTTGTGATAAATGTATTCTGTTCGTTCTTATTGGTACTGTTGTGGTAATTGTGCTACTTGAGAGCTCCAACTTTTCTTTCAAACCAGATATGTCAGGATGTTTCATATTTCTTTTGTTTTTCATCGGAACTAATTTGTTCTGCCTAATGTGTTGAATACAGTGCGGAGCCTCCCCGTGTGAAGCTTGCCTGTGTGAAATTTAATCATCTGAATGTCATAGGGGGAGCGAAGTGTGGCTGGAATTGCTTACATGTGATGTGTACGATCTCTGTTCATGAACTCCCATGTGGTTTCTTGTGACGTAAAACTGCTCGTCATACCTGGTCCTGCTTAAGGAATGGAACAGAACCTTTCAGTCTTTCGATAGCTTTTTCTCTCTGGCATATAGGCATGGCGTAAGAAGCTTGTTCGAGGTTGGTGTTGTGATGAAGAAGATGTAGTTTATATCATGTTCGAGTCAGTTGTTCACTTATCAGTGTATTTTCTTCTTTGTTTATCTATTCAAAGAATATAAGAATTGCGCATACCAGGTGTGTGTTAGAAATGACTGAAAACTGGGGAAAAATGAACTGTCTCCTCATTGAAGTCTTGGTGGTTTGAAATCTGGCAGCATCCCTACTCCAGAGGCTGTGGAAAGCTGCGAGTCAGACACAGGGGGAGAGAAGTCCACCCCACCCACCTTCAAACCTGCACCGACCCTTACTCTTCAGTGCTCTGCCCCTGAAGGTAAGTCAGTATAACGTTGATAACAAGAGGGACAGTTTGCCTGTTTTGCTCACATGTATGTGTCTAGTCTTCTCACTGTTGGTTATCCCCCAGAAAGGAGAGGGAGGGTGTCAACAAGGGCAAGCCAGCATTGTGCGCTGTTTGGTTCAGTAATAACTCACTCGCTCATTGCCAACCCTTCAACCCAAAAGGGTTCTTTTCTATAGGGCAGTAGGTATGAAACGATGAAAGGTGGGGTGAGTTCTTTTCTATTGGGCAGTAGGTATGAAACGATGAAAGGTGGGGTGAGTTCTTTTCTATTGGGCAGTAGGTATGAAACGATGAAAGGTGAGGTGAGTTCTTTTCTATAGGGCAATAGGTATAAAACGATGAAAGGTGAGGTGAGTTCTTTTCTATAGGGCAGTAGGTATGGAACAATGAATGGTGGGGTGAGTTCTTTTCTATAGGGCAGTAGGTATGGAACAATGAAAGGTGGGGTGAGTTCTTTTCTATAGGGCAGTAGGTATGGAACGATGAAAGGTGAGGTGAGTTCTTTTCTATAGGGCAGTAGGTATGGAACAATGAATGGTGGGGTGAGAAGTGGGAGACTGTGTTAAAAGCTAAGTCACTGTCCTTTTTGGCCTGTGCACGTTTCAGCGTGGACCTGTTCCAATGAATGTTTGATGTCATCTGCTTTTTTTTACATATTGCTGTGATGTATATTTAATTTGATGGTTCCATTTCAGATTTTCCCCACGTTTACAGGCACAGTCAAATTGCATTTGATCCATCCACAAAGGCAAACTCATTAGTTGGTATTGTTTGGTAGCAAACTTGTCAAATCAGCCCAATGCATGTATTTGTATAGATATAAAAGTAACAAAGATGTTAAAAAAAGAAAAGTTTAAACACTGTAGTCCCTGATTCACTTTCATTCCATTCTGATTCACTGAATCTTTGCTAGAAACGTGTAGTGTGAAAGGGCAGGAGGAATTAAACGTAAAAGGAAAAAAAAGGTCTAAACACCTTAGTCTCCGAATCAGTTTTATTCCATTTTGATTCACTGAATATTTGCTAGAAAGAAATCTGATCAGTAAGAGCAAGGGGAAGCAACAAATGCGTATCCGTCTGTATGTGGCTGATCCATGTGGTGGTGGAAATCAACAGGTCAGGGCACATTGCAGGTCAGGGGCAACTGGCAAATAATTTTTCTAAATGCTGATCAAATTTGAAATGAATTTTTTTATTTTATTTTAAACTCGTTGAGTTATTTTTCTTTTAAAGATCGCTCCTGAAAGAACATAAAATTTAAATCACACCAAATTTTGTATAAAAATCTGGTAGTGGAGTACTTAGCAATGCATGTGTGTGTCCGAGTGATAATGACTAAAACTTACTGTTTTGGTCATTTACTCAATTATGAAAAATCCGGAATCTGTGGTAATCTCTGCACTGATTCCTCGCCTCTTGGTCATCTCATACACTGTCAGTGAAGTTTTAAGCAACAGCACAGGCCCACCCACTGTCGAAATTGTTTTTCAGCTGTCATTATTTAATTAGCAGTGCCTGGGCAGCTGGGTGTCCACAATCATAGGAATATACGTGTACCAGTTTCACGAGCAAACATGCACTCGTGTATACAGACAAACATACAAACACCTACGCACACACGCACAAACACACACACACACACACACACACACACACACACACACACACACACACACACACACACATACACACACACCACACACACACACTCTCTCTCTCTCTCTCTCTCTCTCTCTCGCACGCACACACCCCCATGAATTATAGCAGTATACATGTAACATAATATACGTTGAATCTGTGATGTTGTGACAGTGACTGGGGCCTGTCTATCAGTGGCGTGGCAGAAGGGAGGCGACTGTGACTTCATCGCAGGGGGATACGCTAAAGGTGTGTGTTGCTAGATACTGGCAATCTCATCTCGAAGGCATTATAATTAATTATGGGTGCCCCAAAAAGGAGGCTGAGACTTTAAACTTTGATGCATAATTTCTTGGCCATGCATGTATCATACATATATGTACATTCGTGCATACACTCACATACTTGCATATACATACACATGCACACAGATGTACTTGTATACACACACACACATATATGCTCACACATATACATACTCCACAAATATTTATGCAATAGCTCCACTCCAGATGATTACATGCGGGTGTGTTTTTGTTTTAAACATAGTGACTCATGCTGTGTGTTAGGCATGTACATCAGTGTGCCAAAATCCTGTCCACAGTTATCCCAGTGTGGGCATCACCGAAACACACAGTTGGTAATTCTGATAACAGTAGGAGTGCATTTTGTGTGGAAAAACAGATTATTTGGGGTCAAGGAAATTGATCTGAATGTTGCCGAAAATTCCAGCAAAGTAATGGAATTTTGAACTTTTCAACCTCTGTACCCTTAAAAGTTTGCTAAAGGTACGATTAGGAAAACCCTGCGGTGAATTCAGGCACACTTACAAAGGAGGCTTTGACAGAAAAGCTCTTAATGCTTCAGTTGTGAACTGCGTTCTTTGTTACAGATGTGTGCACATTGACCCTGCTCTCTGCCTTGAATTCATTTCTGATATCCAAGTGTGGTTGCTTTTCTTTTTGCCAAGCTGCAGAAAATATGCTTACCGAAACACACACGCACGCACGCACGCACGCCCGCACACTCACTCACTCACTCACTCACTCTCTCCCTCACTCTCTCCCTCTCTCTCTCTCTCACTCACTTACTTACACACATCACACCACATAATATTGACAAATAGAATGCCTTTGAACTACATACCTGACCAATCAATCACAGGATACGTCCACCTGTGGCATGTGTCCACCACGTCGGCGCTGGTTCGCCGCTCCCCTGAGACGCTGGCTGCGGTGCGCCTGTTCTACGCGCACTATGGCGTGATGTCCGTCGACTGGAGCTGGCTGACGCCCACCCACTTTGTGACAGGGAGCCTGGAGAACCAGATCCGGCTGTGGGACCTAAAGGACACGCGCACTCCGCTGGTCGACTTTCCAGGTATTGTTGGCCGAGGAGGTGAAGTGGGTGTGTTGAATGCGTTTGGGGAGAAGACGGTTGGAGGTGGAGGTTGGTGTGGAGTTGTGTTCTGAAACTTCAGCCAGCTGCTGTGTGTGTGTGTGTGTGTGTGTGTGTTGTGTGTGTGTGTGTGTGTTGTGTGTGTGTGTGTGTTGTATGTGTGTGTGTGCGTGTTGTGTGTGTGTGTGTGTGTGTGTGTGTGTGTGTGCGTGTTGTGTGTGTGTGTGTGTGTGTGTGTGTGTGTGGTGTGCGTGTTGTGTGTGTATGTGTGTGTGTGTGTGTGTGGTGCTTATTCCAGCATACACAGAACACCACCTGAGCCCCCTGGTGTTTAATCCAACACACCTGAACACCACCTGAGCCCCCCTGGTGTTTAATCCAACACACCTGAACACCACCTGAGCCCCCCTGGTGTTTAATCCAACACACCTGAACACCACCTGATCCCCCTGGTGTTTAATCCAACACACCTGAACACCACCTGAGCCCCTGGTGTTTAATCCAACATACACAGAACACCACCTGAGCCCCATGGTGCTTAATCCAACATACACAGAACACCACCTGATCCCCCTGGTGTTTAATCCAACACACCTGAACACCACCTGAGCCCCCTGGTGTTTAATCCAACACACCTGAACACCACCTGAGCCCCCTGGTGTTTAATCCAACACACCTGAACACCACCTGATCCCTCTGGTTTTTAATCCAACACACCTGAACACCACCTGATCCCTCTGGTGTTTAATCCAACACACCTGAACACCACCTGATCCCTCTGGTGTTTAATCCAACACACCTGAACACCACCTGAGCCCCCTGGTGTTTAATCCAACACACCTGAACACCACCTGATCCCTCTGGTGTTTAATCCAACACACCTGAACACCACCTGAGCCCCCCTGGTGTTTAATCCAACACACCTGAACACCACCTGATCCCCCTGGTGTTTAATCCAACACACCTGAACACCACCTGAGCCCCCTGGTGTTTAATCCAACACACCTGAACACCACCTGAGCCCCATGGTGCTTAATCCAACACACCTGAACACCACCTGATCCCCCTGGTGTTTAATCCAACACACCTGAACACCACCTGAGCCCCTGGTGTTTAATCCAACATACCTGAACACCACCTGAGCCCCATGGTGCTTAATCCAACATACACAGAACACCACCTGATCCCCCTGGTGTTTAATCCAACACACCTGAACACCACCTGAGCCCCCTGGTGTTTAATCCAACACACCTGAACACCAGCTGAGCCCCATGGTGCTTAATCCAACATACACAGAACACCACCTGATCCCCCTGGTGTTTAATCCAACACACCTGAACACCACCTGATCCCCCTGGTGTTTAATCCAACACACCTGAACACCACCTGAGCCCCCTGGTGTTTAACTCTTGACTTCCCATAAGAAACAGTGTGTTCTCAGTCCTTTAGCCCATAAGGATTGGCTAGAAATGAGCTAAAAATGAGTATGGTCATTAAAATAATTATATCTTTCTTGTTTGTTGATTGACTGCTTTGAAATTTGGAAGTTTTATGGAAGTGATGTTATTTTTTATACTGAAGCGGTCAAATGTACCCCCCCAAAAATTTTGAATGTCAGTATGGTAATTAATTACAGAATAATTAAAAAATGTCAGGTGTGTTCAATAAAGGTTGGAAAAATCAATGTGTGGTGTGTTTGTTAGTAAAACAATGCAGACAGTCACACACATGGCCATAGAAACAATACAAGTCAAAGAAAAATGTTAACTGACCTTTATGTAGTCTTGTAATGACGTAATATACAGGTAAGAATCCAAGCACAGAAAATATTTGCACAGTTCCTTGTACAGTATTTTGCACAGTTCTGTTCACAAAGTCACAGTATAACCACAGAAATAAAGTCACATGTGGTCAATGTTCATGTTCTGCACACAAGGAGTAGGATGATGAGCTTCATATTGCGTAATGACAGCGTACACAGGTAAGCACAGGTGGCGAATCTTCATCTGAAATTTCCGATTGTATGTCAGACAATCACTGGTGTGAACTGAACTCCAGTTCCCACACTCACATCACTCTGCTGATCATCTCCAAGCCCTAGCGCATGCTGGTTGCACAAATCTTCGATAAATTCATCGAAAACATCGTTGTCGATATGTTGGAAAGACGCCATCTTGACCAGAAAATCTTGGAAAAAAACCTTCGTGAAAAAACTTCTTCAAAATCGCAATGTAAACAGCTAGGCTGAAAACCGCGGGCAGAAGGCGGAAGGCGAACGCTTTCCGGATGTCGTTAAACCTTCCTCTCTGCATTAGAGAGTTCTCGCTTCCATAACAACGGCTCCAAATAAGGCATGTCGGTTGTTGCGGTGTGGTGCAGTTTGGGACTGTGCGGCAGTTGCGGAACGGTGCGGTATGGGAAGTCAAGAGTTAATCCAACACACCTGAACACCACCTGACAAGTACTGCTTAGTCATGGAGGCAGTGTGAGTTAAAGCGCCCTTTGGCCGAGCACCACCATATCCATGTAACGACAGTCCAGCTGATGCCTTTTGTTATTATTTATCCCTTTTTGTTTATATTTCAGAAATTTGATGTATCCATTGTTTTTTGTTCTTAAAACCCAAGAAGTGATGCAGGAAAACAAAATATGGGTCATCAGTTCTTCCTTTTTTGTTTGTTAATGAAAACAATTCACTTATGAATGTGTTTTAAAACTTCTTTCAAAAAAAAAGTTTTGTGTCTGTCCTAGCATGCTTGCTTCCAGTGAAATACCACAGTGACTGTTACCTTTTTGAGGTGTGTTGAGGTCTGATTGAGATGTCACTGGTGACTGGATTTAGTGTTGTAAATTATGTTTCTTGTGGGGGGGAGGGGGTGGGGGGTGGGGGATAGAACCTTGTTTACAAGGGAGGCAACAAACATGTGGAGAAAACTGAGTTAGTTCGAATAGGGTGCACAGTTGTGAACTCACCAAGGGCAATCGCGCTTTCTGACCGGTCTAGGAATTGAGTTGAAGTTAGCTCCCTGGTCCCCCCCCCCCCCACCCCATGTGCCCCCCCCTTTTTTTTCTTTTTTTAAAAAAATCCAGATAATATGTGGATTTTGTAAGCAAACATAAGGCATATGTTTGGACAGGTAAGTATTCGTAAAACTACTCTTAGTAGTAAAGTTCCTTTTATTGGGGGGGGGGGGGATCAAATCTGGTGTACAAGGGAGACAACAAACATTGTTGTGCAGATAACATGATCTGGGAGAAGGGGCCAACACGTGTGGTGACCTTCGGCTCCAGCACCCATGATTCTGTCCTGTTTGCTGACGATCAGCGGGACGGGTAACCCTTTTCTTCTTTTATGGCGTTGATTTTCTTTGATATCATTCATGTGTTTTCAGTGTCTGTTTGGCTTTTGTGTGTTGTTTCTTCTTCTTCTTCTTCTTCTTCCTAAAATACTGGTTCACTCAAAAATGAGTAGGTCACCAGCGCACATGTTTTTTTCTTTCTTTTCTTTCTTTCTTTCTGCGTACGCAGGCTGATACTCCTGCGGACACTCCCTGTATAGCCAGGCAGTGGAGTTTTGTGTGTATGACCCTTTTTTATCCCGCCATTAAGGCAGCCATACTCCATCTTCGGGGAAGGTGCATGCTATGTGTAACGTGTCATCCATACCAACGGCCAAACTGGCCTTCTCTTCCGAAAGTTGGTGATGGGATTTTACGTGTGTGCAAGATATTATGCGTGCGTTCACACACGGAACCTCGGTTTATAGTCTCATTCGAAGGACTATATGGGGAATGCAGTCAGAACCAATGTTAACTCCGAGGGAAAAATCCCCCTATACCGAAATTCGAACCCGCAACCCCAGGATCACGAGTCCGGCGCTCTACCAACTGAGCTATCCGGCCCCCGCGCGCATGTTAAAAAGTAAAATAAAATAACATAAAACAGTGCGACTCAGACTGTTGGCCCCTGGAGCAAATTTGGCAACAAGGGGTCGCACTCGATATTCAAGAAGTTAAAAGCAATGGCCAAATTCAGGCCCAGGTAATAGTAAAATATCTGGGGAAGTAAAAATAGAAAATCGTCAATATGCAGATCTCAAAACTGTCGAATCAATTTGTTTTTTTAAATGAGATTGCATTTGTGGCAATCTTGATGGCACCCGGCAGTGAGTTCCACAGCCATACAGAACTGGGATAAAAAGAATGTAAGTGGCTGTCAATATTTGATGCAGGTATGGTATAACATTGACCGCCACTCCTGGTGCTACTTTTATTCAATACTAGTTGTTCCATTGGAAGAAAGGTGGCAGAGTGGTTAAGACGTTCGCCTGCCAATCCAACGCGTGAGAAGTGCATGGGTTCGAGCCCTGCCTTTCTCGCCCTTTCTTTCCCAGTTTGAATGACAAATCGAACTGAACGTCAAGTCCTTCGGATGGGGACTATAAGCGAGTCGGACCCGTGTGCCTTCCTGGCCCCTGCACACGTTAAAGAACCCACGGCAGTCGAAAATCGAAAAGAGTAGGGGGGTTCCCCGCTGCCCTGGCAAAATTGATGTAAATTGAAGATAGCCGCCTGGTATTTCTTACCAAGCCACAAAAATCGTCACTTACTGTTGTCGTGTGCCATCGTGTACCGGTGGAAGTGGAGGACACGTATAAACATCGCATGCATCCTATGTGAGAAACTGGAGGAATAAATGAGATAAATGAAAATGAGTGACTGAGAAACTGGAGGAATAAATGAGATAAATGAAAATGAGTGACTGATATTTGAATGGTACGGGAAACGACTGAATGAGCGCCAGTAGGCTGCTCTTCGGCCGGCTCTACCTGGGTAGGCAGCCCGTTGAGTGAGTGAGGTAGTGTGTTATTGTAAAGCGCTTAGAGCTTGGTCTGTGACCGAGGATAGGCGCTATATAAATACCCAATATAATAATAATAATAATTGGAATATCAATTACTTTAGCTCTGCCAATGGCCAAATTCAGGCCCAGGTAATAGTAAAATATCTGGGGAAGTAAAAATAGAAAATCGTCAATATGCAGATCTCAAAACTGTCGAATCAATTTGCGCGCTGTTTGTGTGAAGCCTGTTTGTGTGCATGTGTGTGTGTGTGTGTGTGTGTGTGTGTGTGTGTGATTTTTGCTTGTAAAACTGGTACAGGTAAATTTCTGTGATCTCTTAGTTAAAGCAAGCGTATACGTTTGTTTGACATGTAAATGAAATGAAGGACTTAACTTCTGAATGGATGATTATCAAATAATAATAATCAATAAACAGTTAAGTAAAAAGGAAAAATAAACTTCTGAATGGATGATTATCAAATGATAATAATCAACGAAGAGTTAAGTAAAAAGGAAAAATAAAAACCAACAGAAATCAGGAAAGAAAAGAAAAGCGAACTGATGTAAAGACTAAACACGTAAATCCGAACTCCTTCGGCGAGCAAAGGGTTAAAACTGGACTTTGTAGAGTGTTCCGACCTTTTCCCCCAAAAGTCCAGATTTTACAAGGTTGCTATGGAAGGTATTTCAGAGTGCTTCTGTTGTGTCTTGTCACTGGCTGGACTCTGAATCCATTGACTGAATGAATCAGTGGGGCATTGCAGGAGCTCAGGTGGGGTCTACGCCTTGGACTTGTCCCTGGGATTACCTCGAGGGGCTGACGCTAAAAAAGCCAACTGTTCTCTGTCCAGACATGCTGCCACCGTGTGGGTAGGTGGATATTTCTGTAGGTACTGGGGACATGGGTGGTGGTGGTGGTGGTGATGGTTCTGCTGCTGCTGTTGATGGTGGTGGACCTGCTAACGTAGACATTTTTTGCTTGTTCATTTTGTTCTCCCTTTATATGAAATATACACTTGTTAGTTCCATGTGACCGAAACAAGAAATCTGATAGAATGTGGTGAAGTACCAGACCCCATGGTGATAGAATGTGAAATATACACTTGTTAGTTCCATGTGACCGAAACAAGAAACTGATAGAATGTGGTGAAGTACCAGACCCCATGGTGATAGAATGTGGTGAAGTACCAGACCCCATGGTGATAGAATGTGGTGAAGTACCAGACCCCATGGTGATAGAATGTGAAATATACACTTGTTAGTTCCATGTGACCGAAACAAGAAATCTGATAGAATGTGGTGAAGTACCAGACCCATGGTGATAGAATGTGAAATATACACTTGTTAGTTCCATGTGACCGAAACAAGAAATCTGATAGAATGTGGTGAAGTACCAGACCCCATGGTGATAGAATGTGAAATATACACTTGTTAGTTTCATGTGACCGAAACAAGAAATCTGATAGAATGTGGTGAAGTACCAGACCCCATGGTGATAGAATGTGGTGAAGTACCAGACCCCATGGTGATAGAATGTGGTGAAGCACCAGACCCCATGGTGATAGAATGTGAAATATACACTTGTTAGTTCCATGTGACCGAAACAAGAAATCTGATAGAATGTGGTGAAGTACCAGACCCCATGGTGATAGAATGTGGTGAAGCACCAGACCCCATGGTGATAGAATGTGAAATATACACTTGTTAGTTCCATGTGACCGAAACAAGAAATCTGATAGAATGTGGTGAAGTACCAGACCCCATGGTGATAGAATGTGAAATATACACTTGTTAGTTCCATGTGACCGAAACAAGAAATCTGATAGAATGTGGTGAAGTACCAGACCCCATGGTGATAGAATGTGGTGAAGTACCAGACCCCATGGTGATAGAATGTGGTGAAGTACCAGACCCCATGGTGATAGAATGTGGTGAAGTACCAGACCCCATGGTGATAGAATGTGGTGAAGCACCAGACCCCATGGTGATAGAATGTGATGAAGTACCAGACCCCATGGTGATAGAATGTGATGAAGCACCAGAGCCCATGGTGATAGAATGTGGTGAAGTACCAGACCCCATGGTGATAGAATGTGGTGAGCACCAGACCCCATGGTGATAGAATGTGATGAAGTACCAGACCCCATGGTGATAGAATGTGGTGAAGTACCAGACCCCATGGTGATAGAATGTGGTGAAGCACCAGACCCCATGGTGATAGAATGTGGTGAAGCACCAGACCCCATGGTGATAGAATGTGGTGAAGCACCAGACCCCATGGTGATAGAATGTGGTGAAGTACCAGACCCCATGGTGATAGAATGTGGTGAAGCACCAGACCCCATGGTGATAGAATGTGGTGAAGTACATGACCCCATGGTGCCGTGGTTAGCATCGCTGACTTTCAGGCTGGAGGTTGCAGGCTCGATTCCCTTCAGAGTCATTTAACTGTGGGATTTTTTGGGCCCCAGCCAGCTCCCCCCTGTTCAGAGGTGGGTGAGCCGTGGGAAAACAAGAGAGACTGGAAGGTGTGCTGTGAGTGTTTGGGTGAGCCGTGGGAAAACAAGAGAGACTGGAAGGTGTGCTGTGAGCGTTGTTCGCGTTTCCTGATCGCCACAGCTGGTGTCTGCGTCGGCTGGAAGATTGTGGACTGGACTCTCATCAGAGGCGTTTATTGGGGGGATTTTCAGACCCAGGCCAGCTCTGATTCAGTTCTGGTGTCTGCGTCGGCTGGAAGATCGTGGACTGGACTCTCATCAGAGGTGTTTATTGGTGGGATTTTCAGACCCAGGCCAGCTCTGATCAGTTCTGGTGTCTGCGTCGGCTGGAAGATCGTGGACTGGACTCTCATCAGAGGTGTTTATGGTGGGATTTACAGACCCAGGCCAGCTCTGATTCAGTTCTGGTGTCTGCGTCGGCTGGAAGATGGTGGACTGGACTCTCATCAGAGGCGTTTATTGGTGGGATTTTCAGACCCAGGCCAGCTCTGATTCAGTTCTGGTGTCTGCGTCGGCTGGAAGATGGTGGACTGGACTCTCATCAGAGGCGTATTGGTGGGATTTTCAGACCCAGCCAGCTCTGATTCAGTTCTGGTGTCTGCGTCGGCTGGAAGATGGTGGACTGGACTCTCATCAGAGGCGTTTATTGGTGGGATTTTCAGACCCAGGCCAGCTCTGATTCAGTTCTGGTGTCTGCGTCGGCTGGAAGATCGTGGACTGGACTCTCATCAGAGGCTTTATTGGTGGGATTTTCAGACCCAGGCCAGCTCTGATTCAGTTCTGGTGTCTGCGTCGGCTGGAAGATCGTGGACTGGACTCTCATCAGAGGCGTTTATTGGTGGGATTTTCAGACCCAGGCCAGCTCTGATTCAGTTCTGGTGTCTGCGTCGGCTGGAAGATGGTGGACTGGACTCTCATCAGAGGCGTTTATTGGTGGGATTTTCAGACCCAGGCCAGCTCTGATTCAGTTCTGGTGTCTGCGTCGGCTGGAAGATCGTGGACTGGACTGTCATGAGAGGCGTTTATTGGTGGATTTTCAGACCCAGGCCAGCTCTGATTCAGTTCTGGTGTCTGCGTCGGCTGGAAGATGGTGGACTGGACTCTCATCAGAGGTGTTTATTGGTGGGATTTTCAGACCCAGGCCAGCTCTGATTCAGTTCTGGTGTCTGCGTCGGCTGGAAGATGGTGGACTGGACTCTCATCAGAGGCGTTTATTGGTGGGATTTTCAGACCCAGGCCAGCTCTGATTCAGTTCTGGTGTCTGCGTCGGCTGGAAGATCGTGGACTGGACTCTCATCAGAGGCGTTTGATTGGTGGGATTTTCAGACCCAGGCCAGCTCTGATTCAGTTCTGGTGTCTGCGTCGGCTGGAAGATCGTGGACTGGACTCTCATCAGAGGCATTTATTGGTGGGATTTTCAGACCCAGGCCAGCTCTGATTCAGTTCTGGTGTCTGCGTCGGCTGGAAGATGGTGGACTGGACTCTCATCAGAGGCGTTTATTGGTGGGATTTTCAGACCCAGGCCAGCTCTGATTCAGTTCTGGTGTCTGCGTCGGCTGGAAGATCGTGGACTGGACTCTCATCAGAGGCGTTGATTGGTGGGATTTTCAGACCCAGGCCAGCTCTGATTCAGTTCTGGTGTCTGCGTCGGCTGGAAGATCGTGACTGGACTCTCATCAGAGGCGTTTATTGGTGGGATTTTCAGACCCAGGCCAGCTCTGATTCAGTTCTGGTGTCTGCGTCGGCTGGAAGATGGTGGACTGGACTCTCATCAGAGGCGTTTATTGGTGGGATTTTCAGACCCAGGCCAGCTCTGATTCAGTTCTGGTGTCTGCGTCGGCTGGAAGATGGTGGACTGGACTCTCATTAGAGGCGTTTATTGGTGGGATTTTCAGACCCAGGCCAGCTCTGACTCAGTTCTGGTGTCTGCGTCGGCTGGAAGATCGTGGACTGGACTCTCATCAGAGGCGTTGATTGGTGGGATTTTCAGACCCAGGCCAGCTCTGATTCAGTTCTGGTGTCTGCGTCGGCTGGAAGATCGTGGACTGGACTCTCATCAGAGGCGTTTATTGGTGGGATTTTCAGACCCAGGCCAGCTCTGATTCAGTTCTGGTGTCTGCGTCGGCTGGAAGATCGTGGACTGGACTCTCATCAGAGGCGTTGATTGGTGGGATTTTCAAACCCAGGCCAGCTCTGATTCAGTTCTGGTGTCTGCGTCGGCTGGAAGATCGTGGACTGGACTCTCATCAGAGGCGTTATTGGTGGGATTTTCAGACCCAGGCCAGCTCTGATTCAGTTCTGGTGTCTGCGTCGGCTGGAAGATCCTCGACTGGACTCTCATCAGAGGCGTTTATTAGTGGGATTTTCAGACCCAGGCCAGCTCTGATTCAGTTCTGGTGTCTGTGTCGGCTGGAAGATGGTGGACTGGACTCTCATCAGAGGCGTTTATTGGTGGGATTTTCAGACCCAGGCCAGCTCTGATTCAGTTCTGGTGTCTGCGTCGGCTGGAAGATCGTGGACTGGACTCTCATCAGAGGCGTTTATTGGTGGGATTTTCAGACCCAGGCCAGCTCTGATTCAGTTCTGGTGTCTGCGTCGGCTGGAAGATCGTGGACTGGACTCTCATCAGAGGCGTTTATTGGTGGGATTTTCAGACCCAGGCCAGCTCTGATTCAGTTCTGGTGTCTGCGTCGGCTGGAAGATGGTGGACTGGACTCTCATCAGAGGCGTTTATTGGTGGGATTTTCAGACCCAGGCCAGCTCTGATTCAGTTCTGGTGTCTGCGTCGGCTGAAAGATCGTGGACTGGACTCTCATCAGAGGCGTTTATTGGTGGGATTTTCAGACCCAGGCCAGCTCTGATTCAGTTCTGGTGTCTGCGTCGGCTGGAAGATGGTGGACTGGACTCTCATCAGAGGCGTTGATTGGTGGGATTTTCAGACCCAGGCCAGCTCTGATTCAGTTCTGGTGTCTGCGTCGGCTGGAAGATCGTGGACTGGACTCTCATCAGAGGCGTTTATTGTGGGATTTTCAGACCCAGGCCAGCTCTGATTCAGTTCTGGTGTCTGCGTCGGCTGGAAGATGGTGGACTGGACTCTCATCAGAGGCGTTTATTGGTGGGATTTTCAGACCCAGGCCAGCTCTGATTCAGTTCTGGTGTCTGCGTCGGCTGGAAGATGGTGGACTGGACTCTCATCAGAGGCGTTTATTGGTGGGATTTTCAGACCCGGGCCAGCTCTGATTCAGTTCTGGTGTCTGCGTCGGCTGGAAGATCGTGGACTGGACTCTCATCAGAGGCGTTTATTGGTGGGATTTTCAGACCCAGGCCAGCTCTGATACAGTTCTGGTGTCTGCGTCGGCTGGAAGATGGTGGACTGGACTCTCATCAGAGGCGTTTATTGGTGGGATTTTCAGACCCAGGCCAGCTCTGATTCAGTTCTGGTGTCTGCGTCGGCTGGAAGATCGTGGACTGGACTCTCATCAGAGGCGTTTATTGGTGGGATTTTCAGACCCAGGCCAGCTCTGATACAGTTCTGGTGTCTGCGTCAGCTGGAAGATGGGGGACTGGACTCTCATCAGAGGCGTTTATTGGTGGGATTTTCAGACCCAGGCCAGCTCTGATTCAGAGTTCAGTGGGTTGTGGGCTGAGGTGAGACGATGAATGCGGACCTCTGAGAGTGTTGTTCAAAATTTCCTGACCAGCACTTCTTGTGTCTCTGTCTGTACGACCTGATGGACACAAGAATATATTGTGAAAGAAACTGAGGACACAACTCTCTCACATAATTTCAGACCTGAATGGAAGAACTCTCTAGCATCATCTTGATCAACCTCATCCTTACTGGTCATGAGGGGGGAAAAAATCGCTGATTCTGAGGCCCCTCATACCCTGCTGTCATGGTGACGTCGGTTTCAGTTTCCTCAGCTTGTCCATGCCTGTGCACAGTTTCTGCCGAGTGTGATGCTGAATGATGAGAATGTGAGTTACACTCCATGGTACAGCCTGTGCATTTGTTGAGGACATGGGCTTTGCCAGAAGATGAAATGTGTGGTGCGTGTTCAAGATTCGCTTTGCTGCGTCATATGTTGTGTATGTATCTCACATGGGCTGTACTGTAGTTTGGGCTATACTCCATGGTACAACATGTTGTGTGTTCTGGATGTGTACTCCATGGTACAACATGTGTGTTCTGGATGTGTACTCCATGGTACAACATGTTGTGTGTTCTGGATGTGTGCTCCATGGTACAACATGTTGTGTGTTCTGGATGTGTACTCCATGGTACAACATGTGTGTTCTGGATGTGTACTCCATGGTACAGCATGTTGTTGTGTTCTGGATGTGTGCTCCGTGGTACAACATGTTGTGTGTTCTGGATGTGTACTCCATGGTACAACATGTTGTGTGTTCTGGATGTGTGCTCCGTGGTACAACATGTTGTGTGTTCTGGATGTGTGCTCCGTGGTACAACAAGTTTGTTCTGGATGTGTACTCCATGGTACAACATGTGTGTGTTCTGGATGTGTACTCCATGGTGCAACATGTGTGTTCTGGATGTGTACTCCATGGTACAACATGTGTGTTCTGGATGTGTGCTCCGTGGTACAACATGTTGTGTGTTCTGGATGTGTACTCCATGGTACAACATGTTGTGTTTCTGGATGTGTACTCCATGGTACAACATGTGTGTGTTCTGGATGTGTACTCCATGGTACAACATGTGTGTTCTGGGTGTGTACTCCATGGTACAGCATGTTGTGTGTTCTGGAGTGTGCTCCGTGGTACAACATGTTGTGTGTTCTGGATGTGTACTCCATGGTACAACATGTTGTGTTTTCTGGATGTGTGCTCCGTGGTACAACATGTTGTGTGTTCTGGATGTGTACTCCATGGTACAACATGTGTGTTCTGGATGTGTACTCCATGGTACAACATGTTGTGTGTTCTGGATGTGTGCTCCGTGGTACAACATGTGTGTTCTGGATGTGTACTCCATGGTACAACATGTTGTGTGTTCTGGATGTGTGCTCCGTGGTACAACATGTTGTGTGTTCTGGATGTGTACTCCGTGGTACAACATGTGTGTTCTGGATGTGTACTCCATGGTACAACATGTGTGTTCTGGATGTGTACTCCATGGTACAGCATGTTGTGTGTTCTGGATGTGTACTCCGTGGTACAACATGTTGTGTGTTCTGGATGTGTACTCCATGGTACAACATGTTGTGTGTTCTGGATGTGTACTCCATGGTACAACATGTGTGTTCTGGATGTGTACTCCATGGTACAACATGTGTGTTCTGGATGCGTGCTCCGTGGTACAACATCTTGTGTGTTCTGGATGTGTACTCCATGGTACAACATGTTGTGTGTTCTGGATGTGTACTCCATGGTACAACATGTTGTGTGTTCTGGATGTGTACTCCATGGTACAACATGTGTGTTCTGGATGTGTACTCCATGGTACAGCATGTTGTGTGTTCTGGATGTGTGCTCTGTGGTACAACATGTGTGTGTTCTGGATGTGTACTCCATAGTACAACATGTTGTGTGTTCTGGATGTGTGCTCCGTGGTACAACATGTTGTGTGTTCTGGATGTGTGCTCCGTGGTACAACATGTGTGTTCTGGATGTGTACTCCATGGTACAACATGTGTGTTCTGGATGTGTGCTCGGTGGTACAACATGTTGTGTGTTCTGGATGTGTACTCCATGGTACAAAATGTGTGTTCTGGATGTGTACTCTATGGTACATGTTGTGTGTTCTGGATGTGTACTCCATGGTACAACATGTTGTGTGTTCTGGATGTGTACTCCATGGTACAACATGTTGTGTGTTCTGGATGTGTGCTCCGTGGTACAACATGTTGTGTGTTCTGGATGTGTGCTCCATGGTACAACATGTTGTGTGTTCTGGATGTGTACTCCGTGGTACAACATGTTGTGTGTTCTGGATGTGTACCCCATGGTACAACATGTTGTGTGTTCTGGATGTGTACTCCATGGTACAACATGTTGTGTTTTCTGGATGTGTGCTCCATGGTACAACATGTTGTGTGTTCTGGATGTGTGCTCCGTGGTACAACATGTGTGTTCTGGATGTGTACTCTATGGTACAACATGTTGTGTGTTCTGGATGTGTACTCCATGGTACAACATGTTGTGTGTTCTGGATGTGTACTCCATGGTACAACAGTTGTGTGTTCTGGATGTGTGCTCCGTGGTACAACATGTGTGTTCTGGATGTGTACTCCATGGTACAACATGTTGTGTGTTCTGGATGTGTGCTCCGTGGTACAACATGTTGTGTGTTCTGGATGTGTACTCCGTGGTACAACATGTGTGTTCTGGATGTGTACTCCATGGTACAACATGTGTGTTCTGGATGTGTACTCCATGGTACAACATGTGTGTTCTGGATGTGTACTCCATGGTACAACATGTTGTGTGTTCTGGATGTGTACTCCATGGTACAACATGTTGTGTGTTCTGGATGTGTATTCCATGATACAACATGTTGTGTGTTCTGGGTGTGTACTCCATGGTACAACGTTGTGTGTTCTGGATGTGTACTCCATGGTACAACATGTGTGTTCTGGATGTGTACTCCATGTACAACATGTTGTGTGTTCTGGATGTGTACTCCATGGTACAACATGTTGTGTGTTCTGGATGTGTATTCCATGATACAACATGTGTGTGTTCTGGGTGTGTACTCCATGGTACAACATGTTGTGTGTTCTGGATGTGTACTCCATGGTACAACATGTTGTGTGTTCTGGATGTGTACTCCATGGTACAACATGTGTGTTCTGGATGTGTACTCCATGGTACAGCATGTTGTGTGTTCTGGATGTGTACTCCATGGTACAACATGTGTGTTCTGGATGTGTACTCCATGGTACAACATGTGTGTTCTGGATGTGTGCTCCGTGGTACATGTTGTGTGTTCTGGATGTGTACGCCATGGTACAACATGTTGTGTGTGTTCTGGATGTGTACTCCATGGTAGAACATGTGTGTTCTGGATGTGTACTCCATGGTACAACATGTTGTGTGTTCTGGATGTGTACTCCGTGGTACAACATGTTGTGTGTTCTGGATGTGTACTCCATGGTACAACATGTGTGTTCTGGATGTGTACTCCGTGGTACAACATGTTGTGTGTTCTGGATGTGTACTCCATGGTACAGCATGTTGTGTGTTCTGGATGTGTACTCCATGGTACAGCATGTTGTGTTTCTGGATGTGTACTCCATGGTACAACATGTTGTGTGTTCTGGATGTGTACTCCATGGTACAGCATGTTGTGTGTTCTGGATGTGTACTCCATGGTACAACATGTGTGTTCTGGATGTGTGCTCGGTGGTACAACATGTTGTGTGTTCTGGATGTGTACTCCATGGTACAAAATGTGTGTTCTGGATGTGTACTCCATGGTACAACATGTGTGTTCTGGATGTGTACTCCGTGGTACAACATGTTGTGTG
>CM031622.1:2222723-2250223 GCA_018398815.1 Conus ventricosus
TTCTGGATGTGTACTCCATGGTCAGAGATGGATTTTTCCGCCGATTGGCGGATTTCCGTCTTTTTGATGGCCCGAGGGGTCGTTTTTGAGATCAGTGTAAATCCGTTGAGAAAATTGGGGGGGGGGGTAGGTTTGTGATGAAGCTAATGTACGGCGAGAGGTCGATCGATATTGTGTTCTCAATTGATCCGTTCGCAAATGGATGTTTCCGGTTTCTGCTTGGGCCGGTCGAGACCGCTGTCTTTGTTTTCATTCTGCGGTTGACCGAAACCATCAAAGCGGAAGTTGATGTTTGAGAACGCGGCAAACTGTTTGCGAATTTTTTCCTGACGCCATTTTCTTTCGGTTTGACGAGAGTAGCGAAAACCAGAATGTTTCGTCAGATAGCAGAAAGCGAGAAAGTTCTTGCGAAGCAAGTCGATGCTTCAGTTAAAAGCAAATGGACTTGGAAGTGGTTGGAGGAGGAAGTGAGCGCAAAAGTGATGCTGACCAGTTCCAAAGGCGCCGTCAGCCACAGTGTGATTCTCAGACTGAAAGACTGCATGAGGAAAATCACCTATCCAGGACAAGCAGTCTGCACATGGTGTAATGACGCGATCAAGTATGGCACACGGGGCAAGTCAGCATTGATCAACCACGTTCTTGCTGAAAAGCACCTAGCAAGAGTGAAAGATCGTCTGGCTCTTGTTGTTGGCGGGGCTATAGGCCTAAGCCACATGATTTGCTCTCTCTCTCTCTCTCTCTCTCTCTCTCTCTCTCTCTCTCTCTCTCTCTCTTCTCTTTCTCTGAAAGCAAAACACAACAGAATATTCAAGGAAATGGCAGTCAGATAAGATAAACTTTTTGAAGAGTATACTATACAGCACGCATTAAATAAATTCTCTGACAGAACTTGCACAAGACCAGCGAAGAAGTCAAGAGTGTAAAATAGTTTAGTTTACGGTCGGTGACTTTCACCTTACTTTTTTTTTTTTTTTTTTTTTTTTTTTTTTTTTTTTTTTGCTTTAGGCTGCAGTACAGATTTGCTCATCAGCTCTTTTGACATTCTTCAACTCGATCCAAACTGTTCTTTGAAAGGTTAAAATTCATGTTCATCATTCATCTAAATCATGGTCTCCCATTCTGTTCATTGACTGTTGGTGATAGTACTTCAGACTTATGGTATTTTGAAGGACAACTATAAGAAATTATTTGATTGGTGTTCAGGTAAACTTTTTAAATAAGTATTTTGAAGGATGGCTATTACTATTAGAAACTAAACTGCTCACTGAAATGTGGTGATGTGAAGGACAGCAATGAGAAACTGACTTGCAACTGGTGACCTACTCGTTTTTGAGTGAACCAGTGTTTTAGGAAGAAGAAGAAGAAGAAGAACTGCTGGAAAATTGTGTGACTATTAGCAACTGGAAAATCACCAATCCTGTGTCAATGGTCTTCATGATTTCCTGACAGACATCAATGGCGAAGGTGAGAAAGTCTTTTTTGTAGGATCAAGGTTATTAATACTTTTGAATACTTTGGTGTCTCAGATGCTGATTTTTGCAGGTTAAATTCTAAAAAATCTTCAGCTTCAGGGGCTTCGCCCCCTGACCCCCACCAGGGGCCTTGCCCCTGGACCCCACCGGGGGGCCTTCAGCGGCCCCCGGACCCCCGCCACTTTTTTCCTCCTTTTTCACATTATCAGAATCCCATCTCTGATGGTACAACATGCTGTGTGTTCTGGATGTGTACTCCATGGTACAACATGTTGTGTGTTCTGGATGTGTACTCCATGGTACAACATGTTGTGTGTTCTGGATGTGTACTCCATGGTACAACATGTGTGTTCTGGATGTGTGCTCCATGGTACAACATGTTGTGTGTTCTGGATGTGTACTCCATGGTACAACATGTTGTGTGTTCTGGATGTGTACTCCATGGTACAACATGTGTGTTCTGGATGTGTACTCCATGGTACAACATGTTGTGTGTTCTGGATGTGTGCAACATGGATTTAGAGTACTTGTCTTGGGATAACATTTGTGTTTAGGATGTAGGGAACAACCCTTGGTATAGAATGTTGTTTAGGATATAGGGAATAGGCCATAGTACAAATGTGTGTTTAGGACATAGGTAACAGGCCATAGTACAACATGTGTGTTTAGGATATAGGGAACAGGCCATGGGTCATACAACATGTGTGTTTAGGATATAGGAACAGGCCATGGGTCATACAACATGTGTGTTTAGGATATAGGGAACAGGCCATGGGTCATACAACATGTGTGTTTAGGATATAGGGAACAGGCCATGGGTCATACAACATGTGTGTTCAGGATACAGGGAACAGTCCATGATACAGCATGTTGTGTGTTTAGGATATAAGGAATAGGCCATGGTACATACAACATGTCTGTTTAGGATATAGGGAACAGGCCATGGGTCATACAACATGTGTGTTTAGGATATAGGGAACAGGCCATGGGTCATACAACATGTGTGTTTAGGATATAGGGAACAGGCCATGGGTCATACAACATGTGTGTTTAGGATATAGGGAACAGGCCATGGGTCATACAACATGTGTGTTTAGGATATAGGGAACAGTCCATGATACATACAACTTGTTGTGTGTTTTGGATGTATGGAACGGCCCTGGGTCATACAACATGTGTGTTCAGGATATAGTGAACAAATCCATGATACAGCATGTTGTTGTGTTTAGGATTTTAAGGAATGGCCATGGTACATACAACATGTCTGTTTAGGATATAGGGAATAGGCCATGGTACATACAACATGTCTGTTTAGGATATAGGGAATAGGCCATGGTACTACAACATGTCTGTTTAGGTTTTAGGGAATAGGCCTGGTACATACAAAAATGTTTTGTTTAGGATATAGGGAATAGGCCATGGTACTACAACATGTTGTGTGTTTAGGATATACGGAAACAGTCTATGATACATTACAACTTTTTGTGTGTTTAGGATGTAGGGAACAGGCCATGGTACATACAAAATTTTCTGTTTAGGATATAGGGTATACCCCATGATATAGCATGGTGTTTCACAATACAGTGAACAAGCCATGGTACATACAGTATGCAGTGTGTTTAGGATATAGGGGCCTACCCCCTGGTATAGCATGGTGTTTCCAATATAGTGAACAAGCCATGGTACAACAGTATGTAGTGTGTTTAGGATTTTAGGGTATACCCCATGGTTATAGCATGGTGTTTCACAATATGTGAACAAGCATGGTACATACCGTATGTAGTGTGTTTAGGATATAGGGTTACCCCGAGTAATGCATATTGTGTTCAGGATATAAGTGCACCAGTAGTTCGTGTTTGTGTGTTCAGGATGTAGAGTACACGTTTGTGTGTTCAGCGTATATAGGGTACAGTTAATGGTACTTTTAGTGTTTATATTGTTATGTTCTTGGTACACGTTTGTGTGTTCAGCGTGTATAGGGTACAGTTAATGGTACTTTATAGTGTTTTTTATTGTATATGTTCATGGTACATGTTTGTGCGTTCAGCGTGTATAGGGTACAGTTAATGGTACTTTATAGTGTTTATATTGTATATGTTCATGGTACATGTTTGTGCGTTCAGCGTTTTATAGGGTACAGTTAAAGGTACTTTTTTAGTGTTTATATTGTATATGTTCATGGTACATGTTTGTGGTTCAGCGTGTATGGGTACGTTAATGGTACTTTATAGTGTTTATATTGTATATGTTCATGGTGCATGTTTGTGCGTTCAGCGGTATAGGGTACAGTTAATGGTACTTTATAGTGTTTATATTGTATATGTTCATGGTACATGTTTGTGCGGTTCAGCGTGTATAGGGTACAGTTAATGGTACTTTATAGTGTCTATTGTATGTGTTCATGGTACATGTTTGTGCGGTTTAGCGTGTATTAGGGTACAGTTAATGGTACTTTATTGTGTTTATATTGTATATGTTCATGGTACATGTTTGTACGTTCAGCGTGTATAGGGTACAGTTAATGGTACTTTATAGTGTTTATTGTATATGTTCTGGTACATGTTTGTGTGTTCAGCATGTATAGGGTACAGTTAATGGTACTTTTTAGTGTTTATATTGTATATGTTCATGGTACATGTTTGTGCGTTCAGCGTGTATAGCGTTTCAGTTAATGGTACTTTATAGTGTTTATATTGTATATGTTCATGGTACATGTTTGTTTCGTTCAGCGTGTATAGGGTACGTTAAAGGTACTTATAGTGTTTATTGTATTGTTCATGTACGTTTTTTGTGTTCAGCGTGTATAGGGTACAGTTATTTGGGACTTATAGTGTTTATTGTATATGTTCATGGTACATGTTTGTGCGTTCAGCGTGTATAGGGTACAGTTAATGGTACTTATAGTGTTTATATTGTATATGTTCATGGTACGGTTTGTGCGTTCAGCGTGTATAGGGGACAGTTGATGGTACTTTATGTGTTTATTGTATATGTTCATGGTACATGTTTGTGTGTTCAGCGTGTATAGGGTACAGTTGATGGTACTTTATAGTGTTTATATTGTTTGTTCATGGTACATGTTTGTTGCGTTCAGCGTGTATAGGGTACAGTTAATGGTTTCTTTATAGTGTTTATTGTATATGTTCATGGTAAATGTTTGTGCGTTCAGCGTGTATAGGGTACCCGTTAATGGTACTTTATGTGTTTTTGTATATGTTCATGGTACATGTTTGTGCGTTCAGCGTGTATAGGGTACAGTTAAAGGTATTTTTATGTGTTTATTATTGTATATGTTCATTTGGTACATGTTTGTGCATTCAGCGTGTTTTAGGGTACGTTTAAAGGTACTAGATAGTGTTTATTGTATATGTTCTGGTACATGTTTGTGCGTTCAGCGTGTATAGGGTACAGTTTAAAGGTACTTTATAGTGTTTATATGTATATGTTCATGGTACATGTTTGTGTGTTCAGCGTGTATAGGGTACAGTTAATGGTACTTTATAGTGTTTATTTGTATTGTTTATGGTGCATGTTTGTGCGTTCAGCGTGTATAGGGTACAGTTAATGGTACTTTATAGTGTTTATATTGTATATGTTCATGGTACATGTTTGTGCGTTCAGCGTGTATGGGTACAGTTATGGTACTTTATAGTGTTTTTATTGTATATGTTCATGGTACATGTTTGTGCGTTCAGCGTGTATAGGGTACAGTTAATGGTACTTTTTAGTGTTTATTGTATATGTTCATGGTACATGTTTGTGTGTTCAGCGTGTATAGGGTACAGTTAATGGTACTTTATAGTGTTTATTGTATATGTTCATGGTACATGTTTGTGTGTTCAGGTGTATAGGGTACAGTTAATGGTACTTTATAGTGTTTATTGTATATGTTCATGGTACATGTTTGTGTGTTCAGCGTGTATAGGGTACAGTTAATGGTACTTTATAGTGTTTATATTGATATATGTTCATGGTACATGTTTGTGCGTTCAGCGTGTATAGGTACAGTTTATGGTACTTTATAGTGTTTATATTGTATATGTTCATGGTACATGTTTGTGTGGTTCAGCGTGTATAGGGTACAGTTAATGGTACTTTATAGTGTTTATATTGTATATGTTCATGGTGCATGTTTGTACGTTCAGCGTGTATAGGGTACAGTTAATGGTACTTTATAGTGTTTATATTGTATATGTTCATGGTACATGTTTGTGCGTTCAGCGTGTATAGGGTACAGTTAATGGTACTTTATAGTGTTTATGTTGTATATGTTCATGGTACATGTTTGTGCGTCAGCGTGTATAGGGTACAGTTAATGGTACTTATATAGTGTTTATATTGTATATGTTCATGGTACATGTTTGTGCGTTCAGCGTGTATAGGGTACAGTTAATGGTACTTTATAGTGTTTATTGTATATGTTCATGGTACATGTTTGTGCGTTCAGCGTGTATAGGGTACAGTTAATGGTACTTTATAGTGTTTATTGTATATGTTCATGGTACATGTTTGTGCGTTCAGCGTGTATAGGGTACAGTTAATGGTACTTTATAGTGTTTATTGTATATGTTCATGGTACATGTTTGTACGTTCAGCGTGTATGGGTACAGTTAATGGTTTCTTTATAGTGTTTATTGTATTATGTTCATGGTACATGTTTGTGCGTTCAGCGTGTATAGGGTACAGTTAATGGTACTTTATGTGGTTTATTGTATATGTTCATGGTACATGTTTGTGTGTTCAGCGTGTATAGGGTACAGTTAATGGTACTTTATAGTGTTTATTGTATATGTTCATGGTACAGGATTAAACCGTATTATACATGTGTGTGTGTGTGTGTTTAGCATATAAGGTACGTTCCATGATACAATATGTGTGTTCAGATGTAGGATGACCCATGGTACAACATGTTGTGTGTGTGTCCAGGATATAGGGTATTCCCCATGGTACAACATGTTGTGTGTGTGTCCAGGATTTAGGGTATTCCCATGGTACAACATCATGTGTGTGTGTCCAGGATATAGGGTATTCCCCATGGTACAACATGTTGTATGTGTGTCCAGGATATAGGGTATTCCCCATGGTACAAGATGTTGTGTGTGTGTCCAGGTTATAGGGTATTCCCATGGTACAACATGTGTGTGTGTCCAGGATATAGGGTATTCCCCATGGTACACATGTTGTATGTGTGTTCAGGATATAGGGTATTCCCATGGTACAACATGTTGTATGTGTGTCCAGGACTATAGGGTATTCCCATGGTACAACATGTTGTGTGTGTGTCCAGGATATAGGGTATTCCCCATGGTACAACATGTTGTATGTGTGCCCAGGATATAGGGTATTCCCCATGGTTCAACATGTTGTGTGTGTGTGTCCCGGATATAGGGTATTCCCCATGGTTCAACATGGTGGGGTCGGGGGGACCAGCACATGGTTTGCTCCCACCTTCTTCCTGTGTTCATGTTCCCAAGATCTACTCGGGGTTATACCAGAGCACGGCAAGGTGTGGTAAGTCAATGCAGCTTAACGTTGCTTTGCTGCAGATTCTTTGTGTGTATGTCATTTTTTTTTCTTGATTAAGATTGTGTTCATCTGCAAATTAATACATTTCTGTGTATTGTCACCTTCATCTTCATCTACAAATTAACACATTTCTCATCTGTTGTCACCTCCATTTTGAAGTCGTGGAAGCTGTTTTTCTTTTTTTAATTTGTGTTTTGTACAATATGTTGAAACTGAACTGAATAGAAAAAGCTCAGAGTTTTATTAAGATGATTCTTTGAGCTGTTACATCTCTGTCAGAAGATGTGCCTTTTCACCCTGACTTTATCAGTTGTAATACTTTTAATTCACTGTTTTATTCATGGATTGTTAGCACTAGAATCAATGCAGACTTAAATACATACAAATGCTGTAATTTTATGACTGCAAGAAGGTACTTGTTTTCTTTCAGTTTCTGATCTGGGCACCTTAAAATCATTCCAAAGTGCCCCATGTAAGGTTAACTCAGCTAGTGACAGGACTGTGTTGACCAGTTTTTACACATCATGTATGATGACCCACAATGTTGTTCATTGACAATGTCAGCATAGCTCAAAGTGCTACCTGTATTAATGAGTCTTGTTTACTTATTGTTTTCCTGTGTATTGACAGAGGATGAAGTCGGTGACATCATTGTTGTCCTATGTGTTGACAGAGGATGAAGTCGGTGACATCATTGTTGTCCTGTGTGTTGACAGAGGATGAAGTCGGTGACATCATCATTGTCCTGTGTGTTGACAGAGGATGAAGTCAGTGACATGATTGTTGTCCTGTGTGTTGACAGAGGATGAAGTCGGTGACATCATTGTTGTCCTGTGTGTTGACAGAGGATGAAGTCAGTGATGTCTCTCTTTGTTGTCCTGTGTATTGACAGAGGATGAAGTCAGTGATGTCTCTCTTTGTTGTCCTGTGTGTTGACAGAGGATGAAGTCAGTGATGTCTCATATTGTTGTCCTGTGTGTTGACAGAGGATGGAGTCAGTGATGTCTCATATTGTTGTCCTGTGTGTTGACAGAGGATGAAGTCAGTGATGTCTCATATTGTTGTCCTGTGTGTTGACAGAGGATGAAGTCGGTGACATCTTTGTTGCCCTGTGTGTTGACAGAGGATGAAGTCAGTGACATCATTGTTGTCCTGTGTGTTGACAGAGGATGAAGTCGGTGACATCATTGTTGTCCTGTGTGTTAACAGAGGATGAAGTCGGTGACATCATTGTTGTCCTGTGTGTTGACGAGGATGAATTCAGTGACATCATTGTTGTCCTGTGTGTTGACAGAGGATGAAGTTAGTAACATGATTGTTGTCCTGTGTGTTGACAGAGGATGAAGTCAGTGACATCACTGTTGTCCTGTGTGTTGACAGAGGATGAAGTTAGTGACATCATTGTTGTCCTGTGTGTTGACAGAGGATGAAGTCAGTGACATCATTGTTGTCCTGTGTGTTGACGGAGGATGAAGTCAGTGATGTCATTGTTGTCTTGTCTGTTGACAGAGGATGAAGTTAGTGACATCATTGTTGTCCTGTGTGTTGACAGAAGATGAAGTCAGTGACATCATAGTTGTCCTGTGTGTTGACAGAGGATGAAGTCAGTGACATCATTGTTGTCCTGTGTGTTGACAGAGGATGAAGTCGGTGACATCATTGTTGTCCTGTGTGTTGATGGAGGATGAAGTCAGTGATGTCATTGTTGTCTTGTGTGTTGTCAGAGGATGAAGTCGGTGATATCATTGTTGTCCTGTGTGTTGACAGAGGATGAAGTCGGTGACATCATTGTTGTCCTGTCTGTTGACAGAGGATGAAGTCGGTGACATTATTGTTGTCCTGTGTGTTGTCAGAGGATGAAGTCAGTGACATCATTGTTGTCCTGTGTGTTGATAGGGGATGAATTCGGTGACATCATTCTTGTCCTGTGTGTTGTCAGAGGATGAAGTTAGTGACATCATCATTGTCCTGTGTGTTGACAGAGGATGAAGTCAGTGATGTCTCATATTGTTGTCCTGTGTGTTGACAGAGGATGAAGTCAGTGACATCATTGTTGTCCTGTGTGTTGACAGAGGATGAAATCAGTGACATCATTGTTGTCCTGTGTGTTGACAGAGGATGACGTCAGTGATATCATCATTGTCCTGTGTGTTGACAGAGGATAAAGTCGGTGACATGATTGTTGTCCTGTGTGTTGTCAGAGGATGAAGTTAGTGACATCATCATTGTCCTGTGTGTTGACAGAGGATGAAGTCGGTGACATTATTGTTGTCCTGTGTGTTGACAGAGGATGAAGTCAGTGACATCATTGTTGTCCTGTGTGTTGACAGAGGATGAAGTCAGTGACATCATTGTTGTCCTGTGTGTTGACAGAGGGTGAAGTCAGTGACATTATCGTTGTCCTGTGTGTTGACAGAGGATGAAGTCAGTGACATTATCGTTGTCCTGTGTGTTGACAGAGGATGAAGTCAGTGACGTCTCTCTTTGTTGTCCTGTGTGTTGACAGAGGATGAAGTCAGTGACATTATCGTTGTCCTGTGTGTTGACAGAGGATGAAGTCAGTGATGTCTCTCTTTGTTGTCCTCAGGCATGGTACATGTCCGCGAATTCGCGGAAATCCGCGAAAAGCAAAAAAAAAAAAAAAAAAAAAAAAAACGAGCCGTGCCCGACGAGACCAGCCCACTTAGTTCGTTTCAGGTCATTCACTTCAAGCCTTCGTCTCGCGAGAAGTAGCATTGAGCAGGACTACTTCCGCGCATGCGCTTTCGTGACATTCGCCACTGCTTTCCGCTCTGGGTCGACGTGATCGAATTTGAACAAGATTAAAGAAAAAGAAGGAAAATATAAAAATGCCAAAGCGTACAGACATAGTTCCGCGAAATTCTGCGACAGGAGATATTGATGCTGGTGTGGCAAACAAATGGCGATGGGATTGGCTGAACAGGAGCCACGAAAATGAAACGTTTTCGTCGTGCTTGGAACAGTTGATAGACTTACCACCACATTTTGGAGAAAGAAAAAGAAGAAAGAAAGAAAAAGTTTGAACTGTTCCAGAAGGAACACATTTGGCTGGCTTCAAAGAGAAAAGCCATTGAACATTACAGACAGGAGGCAAAGAGAATGAGGTTTGGACATTACAAAAAGTAGGCTCTGCTCGTGAAGCAGATGGCTGAGAAATCAGGCAAAAAGTAGTCTTCATCTCATTCACATTGCTACACTGAAGAGACACATAACTTAAAATTTGTATGTTAAAAGAGACACAAAACTTAAACTCATTTTGTGCTGTATTCAGATAGATGTAAAAAGTAAAAGGAGTAACTAATGTAGAGGAGACGGATCATAAAAGAATTGAACATAGTAAACAAAACTGGAACTCAAGACATGAAATAGACCACTACTTTGCTGTGCTGTGCTATGCTGTGTTGGTGGTGCTGGACATGATGACCAAAGTTGTGCAAAATGAGGGGTCTCCTTGTGTGTACACTGTGTGTGTGCTTCACTGACATAGTAAGTAAAACATTTACAATTTGACTTAATGTATGCCACCTAAAGCAATGTAGATATGTACTCATTTTTGCTATGTGACTACTTGGGTTTAAAACCTCCTTTGGGTTGAAGGAATGACTGATAAAGTGATTCTAGGAGAGCTTATTTTGTGGCAGAAATTGCTTAGTATGAAGAACTGAAATTAGTTCAAGGAGAGGCTTTTTTACAGACTAGAATTGCTGAAAAACCTTCAGCTTAAGGGGGCGTTGCCCCTGGACCCCCAAACATTTTCAGGGAAAAATGATTTTCCTTCAGTACCATGCCTGTGTCCTGTGTGTTGACAAAGGATGAAGTCAGTGACATTATCGTTGTCCTGTGTGTTGACAGAGGATGAAGTCAGTGACATCACTGTTGTCCTGTGTGTTGACAGAGGATGAAGTCGGTGACATCATTGTTGTCCTGTGTGTTGACAGAGGATGAAGTCAGTGACATCACTGTTGTCCTGTGTGTTGACAGAGGATGAAGTCAGTGACATTATTGTTGTCCTGTGTGTTGACAGAGGATGAAGTCAGTGACATCATTGTTGTCCTGTGTGTTGACAGAGGATGAAATCAGTGACATCATTGTTGTCCTGTGTGTTGACATAGGATGAAGTCAGTGATATCATCATTGTCCTGTGTGTTGACAGAGGATGAAGTCGTTAACATCATTGTTGTCCTGTGTGTTGTCAGAGGATGAAGTTAGTGACATCATCATTGTCCTGTGTGTTGACAGAGGATGAAGTCGGTGACATTATTGTTGTCCTGTGTGTTGACAGAGGATGAAGTCAGTGACATTATCGTTGTCCTGTGTGTTGACAGAGGATGAAGTCAGTGACATCATTGTTGTCCTGTGTGTTGACAGAGGATGAAGTCAGTGATGTCATTATTGTCCTGTGTGTTGACAGAGGATGAAGTCGGTGACATCATTGTTGTCCTGTGTGTTGACAGAGGATGAAGTCGGTGATATCATTGTTGTCCTGTGTGTTGACAGAGGATGAAGTCGGTGACATCATTATTGTCCTGTGTGTTGACAGAGGATGAAGTCAGTGACATCATTGTTGTACTGTGTGTTGACGGAGGATGAAGTCAGTGACATCATTGTTGTCCTGTGTGTTGACAGAGGATGAAGTCGGTGACATCGTTGTTGTCCTGTGTTTTGACAGAGGATGAAGTCGGTGACATGATTGTTGTCCTGTGTGTTGTCAGAGGATGAAGTCGGTGATATCATTGTTGTCCTGTGTGTTGTCAGAGGATGAAGTCGGTGACATCATTGTTGTCCTGTGTGTTGACAAAGGATGAAGTCAGTGACATCATTGTTGTCCTGTGTGTTGACAGAGGATGAAGTCAGTGACATCATTGTTGTCCTGCATGTTGACAGAGGATGAAGTCAGTGACATCATTGTTGTCCTGTGTGTTGACAGAGGATGAAGTTAGTGACATCGTTGTTGTCCTGTGTGTTGACAGAGGATGAAGTCAGTGACATCATTGTTGTCCTGTGTGTTGACAGAGGATGAAGTCAGTGACATTATCATTGTCCTGTGTGTTGACAGAGGATGAAGTCGGTGACATCATTGTTGTCCTGTGTGTTGACAGAGGATGAAGTCAGTGACATTATTGTTGTCCTGTGTGTTGACAGAGGATGAAGTCAGTGACATTATCGTTGTCCTGTGTGTTGACAGAGGATCAAGTCAGTGATGTCTCTCATTCTTGTCCTGTGTGTTGACAGAGGATGAAGTCGGTGACATCATTGTTGTCCTGTGTGTTGACAGAGGATGAAGTCAGTGACATTATCGTTGTCCTGTGTGTTGA
The DNA here is from genome assembly GCA_018398815.1 of Conus ventricosus. Classification (NCBI taxonomy): domain Eukaryota; kingdom Metazoa; phylum Mollusca; class Gastropoda; order Neogastropoda; family Conidae; genus Conus; species Conus ventricosus. The sequence continues at coordinate 2,235,061 of CM031622.1, forward strand.
CAGAGGATGAAGTCAGTGACATCATTGTTGTCCTGTGTGTTGACGGAGGATGAAGTCAGTGACGTCATTGTTGTCCTGTGTGTTGACAGAGGATGAAGTCAGTGACATCATTGTTGTCCTGTGTGTTGACAGAGGATGAAGTCGGTGACATCATTGTTGTCCTGTGTGTTGATGGAGGATGAAGTCAGTGATGTCATTGTTGTCTTGTGTGTTGTCAGAGGATGAAGTCGGTGATATCATTGTTGTCCTGTGTGTTGACAGAGGATGAAGTCGGTGACATCATTGTTGTCCTGTCTGTTGACAGAGGATGAAGTCGGTGACATTATTGTTGTCCTGTGTGTTGTCAGAGGATGAAGTCAGTGACATCATTGTTGTCCTGTGTGTTGATAGGGATGAATTCGGTGACATGATTGTTGTCCTGTGTGTTGTCAGAGGATGAAGTTAGTGACATCATCATTGTCCTGTGTGTTGACAGAGGATGAAGTCAGTGATGTCTCATATTGTTGTCCTGTGTGTTGACAGAGGATGAAGTCGGTGACATCATTGTTGTCCTGTGTGTTGACAGAGGATGAAGTCAGTGACATCATTGTTGTCCTGTGTGTTGTCAGAGGATGACGTCAGTGATATCATCATTGTCCTGTGTGTTGACAGAGGATAAAGTCGGTGACATGATTGTTGTCCTGTGTGTTGTCAGAGGATGAAGTTAGTGACATCATCATTGTCCTGTGTGTTGACAGAGGATGAAGTCGGTGACATTATTGTTGTCCTGTGTGTTGACAGAGGATGAAGTCAGTGACATCATTGTTGTCCTGTGTGTTGACAGAGGATGAAGTCAGTGACATCATTGTTGTCCTGTGTGTTGACAGAGGTGAAGTCAGTGACATTATCGTTGTCCTGTGTGTTGACAGAGGATGAAGTCAGTGACATTATCGTTGTCCTGTGTGTTGACAGAGGATGAAGTCAGTGATGTCTCTCTTTGTTGTCCTGTGTGTTGACAGAGGATGAAGTCAGTGACATTATCGTTGTCCTGTGTGTTGACAGAGGATGAAGTCAGTGATGTCTCTCTTTGTTGTCCTGTGTGTTGACAGAGGATGAAGTCAGTGACATTATCGTTGTCCTGTGTGTTGACAGAGGATGAAGTCAGTGACATCACTGTTGTCCTGTGTGTTGACAGAGGATGAAGTCGGTGACATCATTATTGTCCTGTGTGTTGACAGAGGATGAAGTCAGTGACATCACTGTTGTCCTGTGTGTTGACAGAGGATGAAGTCAGTGACATTATTGTTGTCCTGTGTGTTGACAGAGGATGAAGTCAGTGACATCATTGTTGTCCTGTGTGTTGACAGAGGATGAAGTCAGTGACATCATTGTTGTCCTGTGTGTTGACAGAGGATGAAGTCAGTGATATCATCATTGTCCTGTGTGTTGACAGAGGATGAAGTCGTTAACATCATTGTTGTCCTGTGTGTTGTCAGAGGATGAAGTTAGTGACATCATTGTCCTGTGTGTTGACAGAGGATGAAGTCGGTGACATTATTGTTGTCCTGTGTGTTGACAGAGGATGAAGTCAGTGACATTATCGTTGTCCTGTGTGTTGACAGAGGATGAAGTCAGTGACATCATTGTTGTCCTGTGTGTTGACAGAGGATGAAGTCAGTGATGTCATTATTGTCCTGTGTGTTGACAGAGGATGAACTCGGTGACATCATTTTGTCCTGTGTGTTGACAGAGGATGAAGTCGGTGATATCATTGTTGTCCTGTGTGTTGACAGAGGATGAAGTCGGTGACATCATTATTGTACTGTGTGTTGACAGAGGATGAAGTCAGTGACATCATTGTTGTACTGTGTGTTGACGGAGGATGAAGTCAGTGACATCATTGTTGTCCTGTGTGTTGACAGAGGATGAAGTCGGTGACATCGTTGTTGTCCTGTGTTTTGACAGAGGATGAAGTCGGTGACATGATTGTTGTCCTGTGTGTTGTCAGAGGATGAAGTCGGTGATATCATTGTTGTCCTGTGTGTTGTCAGAGGATGAAGTCGGTGACATCATTGTTGTCCTGTGTGTTGACAGAGGATGAAGTCAGTGACATCATTGTTGTCCTGTATGTTGACAGAGGATGAAGTCAGTGACATCATTGTTGTCCTGTGTGTTGACAGAGGATGAAGTTAGTGACATCGTTGTTGTCCTGTGTGTTGACAGAGGATGAAGTCGGTGACATGATTGTTGTCCTGTGTGTTGTTAGAGGATGATGTCGGTGATATCATTGTTGTCCTGTGTGTTGTCAGAGGATGAAGTCGGTGATATCATTGTTGTCCTGTGTGTTGACAGAGGATGAAGTCAGTGACATTATCATTGTACTGTGTGTTGACAGAGGATGAAGTCGGTGACATCATTGTTGTCCTGTGTGTTGACAGAGGATGAAGTCAGTGACATTATCGTTGTCCTGTGTGTTGACAGAGGATGAAGTTAGTGACATTATTGTTGTCCTGTGTGTTGACAGAGGATGAAGTCAGTGATGTCTCTTTTTGTTGTCCTGTGTGTTGACAGAGGATGAAGTCAGTGACATTATCGTTGTCCTGTGTGTTGACAGAGGATGAAGTCAGTGATGTCTCTCTTTGTTGTCCTGTGTGTTGACAGAGGATGAAGTCAGTGACATTATCATTGTCCTGTGTGTTGACAGAGGATGAATTCGGTGACATCATTCTTGTCCTGTGTGTTGACAGAGGATGAAGTCAGTGACATCACTGTTGTCCTCTGTGTTGACAGAGGATGAAGTCAGTGACATTATTGTTGTCCTGTGTGTTGACAGAGGATGAAGTCAGTGACATCATTGTTTTCCTGTGTGTTGACAGAGGATGAAGTTAGTGACATCATTGTTGTCCTGTGTGTTGACAGAGGATGAAGTCGGTGACATCGTTGTTGTCCTGTGTGTTGACAGAGGATGAAGTCGGTGACATGATTGTTGTCCTGTGTGTTGTCAGAGGATGAAGTCGGTGATATCATTGTTGTCCTGTGTGTTGTCAGAGGATGAAGTCGGTGACATCATTGTTGTCCTGTGTGTTGACAAAGGATGAAGTCAATGACATCATTGTTGTCCTGTGTGTTGACAGAGGATGAAGTCAGTGACATCATTGTTGTCCTGTATGTTGACAGAGGTTGAAGTCAGTGACATCATTGTTGTCCTGTGTGTAGACAGAGGATGAAGTTAGTGACATCGTTGTTGTCCTGTGTATTGACAGAGGATGAAGTCGGTGACATGATTGTTGTCCTGTGTGTTGTTAGAGGATGATGTCGGTGATATCATTGTTGTCCTGTGTGTTGTCAGAGGATGAAGTCGGTGATATCATTGTTGTCCTGTGTGTTGTCAGAGGATGAAGTCGGTGACATCATTGTTGTCCTGTGTGTTGACAAAGGATGAAGTCGGTGACATCATTGTTGTCCTGTGTGTTGACAGAGGATGAAATCAGTGACATCATTGTTGTCCTGTATGTTGACAGAGGATGAAGTCAGTGACATCATTGTTGTCCTGTGTGTTGACAGAAGATGAAGTTAGTGACATCGTTGTTGTCCTGTGTGTTGACAGAGGATGAAGTCGGTGACATCATTGTTGTCCTGTATGTTGACAGAGGATGAAGTCAGTGACATCATTGTTGTCCTGTGTGTTGACAGAAGATGAAGTTAGTGACATCATTGTTGTCCTGTGTGTTGACAAAGGATGAAGTCAGTGACATCATTGTTGTCCTGTGTGTTGACAGAAGATGAAGTTAGTGACATCATTGTTGTCCTGTGTGTTGACAAAGGATGAAGTCAGTGACATCATTGTTGTCCTGTGTGTTGACAGAAGATGAAGTTAGTGACATCATTGTTGTCCTGTGTGTTGACAGAAGATGAAGTTAGTGACATCGTTTTTGTCCTGTGTGTTGACAGAGGATGAAGTCGGTGACATGATTGTTGTCCTGTGTGTTGTCAGAGGATGATGTCGGTGATATCATTGTTGTCCTGTGTGTTGTCAGAGGATGAAGGCGGTGACATCATTGTTGTCCTGTGTGTTGACAAAGGATGAAGTCGGTGACATGATTGTTGTCCTGTGTGTTGACAGAGGATGATGTCGGTGATATCATTGTTGTCCTGTGTGTTGACAAAGGATGAAGTTGGTGACATCATTGTTGTCCTGTGTGTTGACAGACTGTGTTCTCTACCACGTGCACACAGAGCCCAGATGCCCAGAGGATGGAGAAGAGCAAAGAGAAAGGTGGGGAGAAAGGTGAGGAGAAAGTTGAGATCATTGCTAACGTTTCATACATGACTTGCACACTTTTCCCGCAGCTAACATGCGTTTGGTGTTCAGCGACATTTGCATAGGTCAACAGGAATCTCCCTGTGACCTCTGCATCACATTCCTGTGACCTCAGTTTGTGTTGAAACAGGTTTGCAGGTCAAGGTCAGGTGATGGGAAAGGATGGACTTGTTGACTTTTCATGCAACATACCAGGACCTGCAACAGCAGTGGACCAGGGCGTAATTATGTGCATTAACGCTCTGACTCTCTGAACATTGAAAAGATCTGTCGAAATTTTTGTTCTTGATTCCATGTGATGTGCTATTTTCCATTACTGGGGGGATCAAAATCTAAATAAAATTTGGTAAATGAAAGATATTTTCTAGTTTTGGTATTGTATTTGCACATGGTTTAAAAGTTCAGATTCTGTTTTCTGCTTGATCTACCTTTAAACAAAGGCAGAGAGTATCTGTTAGCAATATCCAGAAATGCACAACATGTACTGTGCAGTAGAATTGTCTTGTTAATCAGTGGAGATAAATTCCCCAAGGTTGGCGTTAATCAATGGAGATAAACTCCCCAAGGTTGGCGTTAATCAATGGAGATAAACTCCCCAAGGTTGGCGTTGTACAGACACAGAGAAAGTGATGACCATCTTCTGTCACAGTAGTGTCCTCGCACTGAATTTTCTCTGTGCCATGGTTGATTGGTTCACATGGTGTGTGTGTGTGTGTGTGTGTGTGTGTCTGTGTGTGTCTGTGTGCGTGTGTCTGTGTGTGTCTGTGTGTCTGTGTGTGTGTGTGTGTCTGTGTGTGTGTGTGTGTGTGTCTGTGTGTGTGTGTGTGTGTGTGTGTGTGTGTTGTGTGTGTGTGTGTGTGTGTGCGCGCGCGCGATGTTGGTCTCAGTGCATGTGTTAAATTACCCTTTCTTTGGCACCACATGTACACAGCCAGTTGGGCTGTCCAACATCTTCAGGTGAGGGTTCTGGGGGCTCCTTAAGTGAACTGGCTGCAGCCAGTTGGGCTGTCCAACATCTTCAGGTGCGGGTTCTGGGGACTCCCTAAGTGAACTGGCTGCAGCCAATTGGGCTGTCCAGCATCTTCAGGTGAGGGTTCTGGGGCTCCTTAAGTGAACTGGCTGCAGCCAGTTGGGCTGTCCAACATCTTCAGGTGCGGGTTCTGGGGACTCCCTAAGTGAACTGGCTGCAGCCAATTGGGCTGTCCAGCATCTTCAGGTGAGGGTTCTGGGGACTCCCTAAGTGAACTGGCTGCAGCCAGTTGGGCTGTCCAACATTTTCAGGTGAGGTTCTGGGGGCTCCCTAAGTGAACTGGCTTCAGCCAGTTGGGCTGTCCAGCATCTTCAGTGAGGGTTCTGGGACTCCTTAAGTGAACTGGCTGCAGCCAGTTGGGCTGTCCAGCATTTCAGGTGAGGGTTCTGGGAGCTCCTTACGTGAACTGGCTGCAGCCAGTTGGGCTGTCCAACATCTTCAGGTGAGGGTTCTGGGGGCTCCTTAAGTGAACTGGCTGCAGCCAGTTGGGATGTCCAACATCTTCAGGTGAGGGTTCTGGGGCTCCTTAAGTGAACTGGGTGCAGCCAGTTGGGATGTCCAACATCTTCAGGAGAGGGTTCTGGGGGCTCCTTAAGTGAACTGGCTGCAGCCAGTTGGGCTGTCCAGCATCTTCAGGTGAGGGTTCTGGGGACTCCTTAAGTGAACTGGCTGCAGCCAGTTGGGCTGTCCAGCATCTTCAGGTGAGGGTTCTGGGGACTCCTTAAGTGAACTGGCTGCAGCCAGTTGGGCTGTCCAGCATCTTCAGGTGAGGGTTCTGGGGCTCCCTAAGTGAACTGGCTGCAGCTAGTTGGGCTGTCCTGCATCTTCAGGTGAGGGTTCTGGGGACTCCTTAAGTGAACTGGCTGCAGCCAGTTGGGCTGTCCAACATCTTCAGGTGAGGGTTCTGGGACTCCCTAAGTGAACTGGCTGCAGCCAGTTGGGCTGTCCAGCATCTTCAGGTGATGTTTCTGGGGCTCCTTAAGTGAACTGGCTGCAGCCAGTTGGGCTGTCCAACATCTTCAGGTGAGGGTTCTGGGGCTCCTTAAGTGAACTGGCTGCAGCCAGTTGGGCTGTCCAACATCTTCAGGTGAGGGTTCTGGGGCTCCTGAAGTGAACTGGCTGCAGCCAGTTGGGCTATCCAGCATCTTCAGGTGAGGGTTCTGGGGACTCCTTAAGTGAACTGGCTGCAGCCAGTTGGGCTGTCCAGCATCTTCAGGTGAGGGTTCTGGGGCTCCTTAAGTGAACTGGCTGCAGCCAGTTGGGCTGTCCAACATCTTCAGGTGAGGGTTCTGTGGACTCCCTAAGTGAACTGGCTGCAGCCAGTTGGGCTGTCCAACATCTTCAGGTGAGGGTTCTGGGACTCCCTAAGTGAACTGGCTGCAGCCAGTTGGGCTGTCCAGTATCTTCAGGTGAGGGTTCTGGGGGCTCCTTAAGTGAACTGGCTGCAGCCAGTTGGGCTGTCCAGTATCTTCAGGTGAGGGTTCTGGGGACTCCTTAAGTGAACTGGTTGCAGAAAGCCCTGTGTGCAGTAACAGACCAGGCAGATCAGATTCAGCGTAGAAGAGAAATGATCAGGTGTTTATGATTTTTTTCACAATGATATTCCATTGCTGCTCCATCTTCCTTGCTCTCTCTGTGGCATTGCTCTCGGTCTGCTCATTCTCAGCCTCATGTACAGAGTTGCTCCCAGGCTTGTCCTGTTGCAGTTCTAATGCCAGGAGGCCACTCACTTGCGGAGACACTGCAGTGTTGTTGAGTCTTGCTGCTGGTGCTCAATAGTACTCTGTTCTGATTTAACATACTCAGGGTGCTTCTTATCAAGCCCTCTACAGACAGTATCAATCACATAGTCATGTTTGACTTAAGGAGCAAGCTTTCTTGCAGAAGCGTAGAAATTTCAGTATTTGGTGACAGACATCAGGGGGAATGATGGTCGACAGCTCTTGATTTAAAGACTGACTGTCTTGAGTCTTGTCGCTTGATTAACAGTGTGGTTCCTTGCAGCTGCCTGAGTTCTTATGGGAAGAAGAAAACAAAGTATTGTAAAATTTCCTTTCTTGGTGTAAAACCTGTGTTGCTCTCCCAGGCTGCAGAACACTGGGCTACCAATACTTTTTTGCTCTTCCAGGCTGTAAAACACTGGGCTACCAATATTTTGCTCTTCCAGGCTGCAGAACACTGGGCTACCAATACTTTGCTCTTCCAGGCTGCAGAACACTGGGCTACCAATACCAGGCTGCAGAACACTGGGCTACCAATACCAGGCTGCAGAACACTGGGCTACCAATACCAGGCTGCAGAACACTGGGCTACCAATACCAGGCTGCAGAACACTGGGCTACCAATACCAGGCTGCAGAACACTGGGCTACCAATACCAGGCTGCAGAACACTGGGCTACCAATACTTTGCTCTTCCAGGCTGCAGAACACTGGCTACCAATACCAGGCTGCAGAACACTGGGCTACCAATACCAGGCTGCAGAACACTGGGCTACCAATACCAGGCTGCAGAACACTGGGCTACCAATACCAGGCTGCAGAACACTGGCTACCAATATTTTGCTCTTCCAGGCTGCAGAACACTGGGCTACCAATACTTTGCTCTTCCAGGCTGCAGAACACTGGGCTACCAATACCAGGCTGCAGAACACTGGGCTACCAATACCAGGCTGCAGAACACTGGGCTACCAATACCAGGCTGCAGAACACTGGGCTACCAATACCAGGCTGCAGAACACTGGGCTACCAATACCAGGCTGCAGAACACTGGGCTACCAATACCAGCTGCAGAACACTGGGCTACCAATACTTTGCTCTTCCAGGCTGCAGAACACTGGGCTACCAATACCAGGCTGCAGAACACTGGGCTACCAATACCAGGCTGCAGAACACTGGGCTACCAATACCAGGCTGCAGAACACTGGGCTACCAATACCAGGCTGCAGAACACTGGGCTACCAATACCAGGCTGCAGAACACTGGGCTACCAGTACTTTGCTCTTCCAGGCTGCAGAACACTGGGCTACCAATACCAGGCTGCAGAACACTGGCTACCAATACTTTGCTCTTCCAGGCTGCAGAACACTGGGCTACCAATACCAGGCTGCAGAACACTGGGCTACCAATACCTTGCTCTTCCAGGCTGCAGAACACTGGCTACCAATACCAGGCTGCAGAACACTGGGCTACCAATACTTTGCTCTTCCTGGCTGCAGAACACTGGGCTACCAATACCAGGCTGCAGAACACTGGGCTACCAATACCAGGCTGCAGAACACTGGGCTACCAATACCAGGCTGCAGAACACTGGGCTATCAGTACTTTGCTCTTCCAGGCTGCAGAACACTGGGCTACCAATACCAGGCTGCAGAACACTGGGCTACCAATACTTTGCTCTTCCAGGCTGCAGAACACTGGGCTACCAATACCAGGCTGCAGAACACTGGGCTACCAATACCAGGCTGCAGAACACTGGGCTACCAATACCAGGCTGCAGAACACTGGGCTACCAATACCAGGCTGCAGAACACTGGGCTACCAATACTTTGCTCTTCCTGGCTGCAGAACACTGGGCTACCAATACCAGGCTGCAGAACACTGGGCTACCAATACTTTTCTCTGGCTGCAGAACACTGGGCTACCAATACCCCTGGCTGCAGAACACTGGGCTACCAATACCAGGCTGCAGAACACTGGGCTACCAATACAGCTGCGCACTCTTCCCTTGGCTGCAGAACACTGGGCTACCAATACCAGGCTGCAGAACACTGGGCTACCAATACTTTGCTCTTCCTGGCTGCAGAACACTGGGCTACCAATACCAGGCTGCAGAACACTGGGCTACCAATACCAGGCTGCAGAACACTGGGCTACCAATACCAGGCTGCAGAACACTGGGCTACCAATACCAGGCTGCAGAACACTGGGCTACCAATACTTTGCTCTTCCAGGCTGCAGAACACTGGGCTACCAATACCAGGCTGCAGAACACTGGGCTACCAATACCTTGCTCTTCCAGGCTGCAGAACACTGGGCTACCAATACCAGGCTGCAGAACACTGGGCTACCAATACCAGGCTGCAGAACACTGGGCTACCAATACCAGGCTGCAGAACACTGGGCTACCAATACCAGGCTGCAGAACACTGGGCTACCAATACTTTGCTCTTCCAGGCTGCAGAACACTGGGCTACCAATACTTTGCTCTTCCAGGCTGCAGAACACTGGGCTACCAATACTTTGCTCTTCCTGGCTGCAGAACACTGGGCTACCAATACCAGGCTGCAGAACACTGGGCTACCAATACCAGGCTGCAGAACACTGGGCTACCAATACCAGGCTGCAGAACACTGGGCTACCAGTACTTTGCTCTTCCAGGCTGCAGAACACTGGGCTACCAATACTTTGCTCTTCCTGGCTGCAGAACACTGGGCTACTAATACTTTTTCTTTTTTTATGTTTATTTACGTATTCTTTTCATCATTTAGGTATCCTTTTCTTTTCTCTATGTCATATCTTCTATCCCTGCCAAGAATTCAAGACTTTCTTTCTTTCTTTCTTTCTGCGTACGCAGGCTGATACTCCTGGGGACACTCCCTGTATAGCCAGGCAGTGGAGTTTTGTGTGTATGACCCTTTTTTATCCCGCCATTAAGGCAGCCATACTCCATCTTCGGGGAAGGTGCATGCTATGTGTCACGTGTCATCCATACCAACGGCCAAACTGGCCTTCTCTTCCGAAAGTTGGTGATGGGATTTTACGTGTGTGCAAGATGTTATGCGTGCGTTCACACACGGAACCTCGGTTTATAGTCTCATTCGAAGGACTATATGGGGAATGGAGTCAGAACCAATGTTAACTCCGAGGGAAAAATCCCCCTATACCGAAATTCGAACCCGCAACCCCAGGATCACGAGTCCGGCGCTCTACCAGCTGAGCTATTCCGGCCCCACAATGATTTATTTGAATGAAAGTGATGGAAGATGATGCTGTGGAGGTCGGAGACTACATGACAGGGCTGTACTCTGTGCTTCCTGACATAGTGTATGTGGGCATCAACCAGGCCCAGTGAATACAGACACCTGCAGCATTGGTCTGGAAATTTGATGAACACTGTCACAGACACTTTGACAACATGAATGAAATTCAGTGTGTGGTTCCTGTCTTCCACTTCTGAGCCTATAGTGCACTCAGGTCTGGATAGAAGTTATCAGGAGCAGAAGAATCCCACAACTTAAGGCCTGTTTGGGTAATTGAACCTGCAACATCCCAGCCTGCAGACACTGCCTCACAGCCATGGGGTTCTCATCATGTCTGTTTCTTTTTTTATCTGTCTGCGGATGTGTTTGTTTAGCTGTCAGAGTGGATGGTCCTGCAGGCTGTTGAGTTCTTGATGAGCGCTAACTGCTGACTGCATGCATGGGACCTTGCTTTACCATTTGAACCTGAAGACTGGGGTTTGTGCAGTAAGCTTATTGTGAGCTCACTGTCTGATGGTACAACTTGTGAAACAGCTCATTGCATGGTAGTGCGTTTTAGAAGTGGGATTGATCTTTTTCAGAAATATTACTTAATAATCCACATATTATCTTTTAAAAATTTTGTAATTTGTTTATGTTTTTTTCTGAGTATGTGTGTGTGCACACACTTGCTTTTGTATGTTTGTGTGCATGCATGCATGTGTCTGAATGCCAGTGCATCTGTACGTTTGAAAGAGGAGAATGAAAACAAATATTGGTGATTTCTTGTGTGAGTGTGTGTGTGTGTTTTCTTTTGTTCATGTGTTTATGTATTCAAGGGAAAAATGATGGTGTCCTGTTTTATGATGTGTGTTACATTAATGTATGTTGTTGCATTTTTTCCGCAGATTTGACATCTGAAAACAAAGTCACTTCAGCCGAAGGACTGCAAATCACCTTCAATGATACGAACATGGAGGTAGGAACATGGTGTATATTTTTGCTCCTGTGTGTGAGTGAGTGTGTGTGTGTGTGTGAAAATACAGTATTATCTTTCAGCAAATCAGAATCAATGGTAGATTTTTGTTCAGGCACTAATCGACAGTAATGTCACTTGACTTCCTGTGAACACACTGGAGATTTCAGTGTCTTTTGGACCTGTAGTCAGGTCCTCCTAACTTGGCTTAGACTTGGGTGCGTGTGGGTTTGCTGTAAGGTGAAATTCAGGCTTTTTGTGACAGTTTTGCCAACAGTGTGATTGAGGCTCTGTTTTCATGGCTACTTCAGTCAAGCTGGGCAGAGGTCAACAAATTCTGGACTTGAAAACAGTTGTCACAAGTTTATGTCCCAGCTACTGAAATTTCAATTGGGTGTGGATCCATGGTGAGGATCCAGGATCTGTTTGTAGGATAGGTACAAATTATGAACTATGTGAAATAACTGTGTATGAATTGATCGTTACCTACAGTGTCATGTATTGTCATGAAATATCAAAAAAAAAGTTTTATATAAAATTTAGACTTTTCATATTTTCCATATCTGATCACGAAAATATACATGGGAAGTAACTTTGTCAGTCTGAACCTGCTATACTTCTTCTGGCAGTGATCAACCTCGGCAGAGGTCTGTGCTGTCCCTAGTCCCCTTCTTGTTTACATCATTGACTCGCATGCATCGATGACTTGGTATGTTATATCCTTTACATGATGCATCGATGACTTGGTATGTTATATCCTTTACATGATGTGATGCTCAGAGCAAAAGTGAATGTCAAAGATGGCTATCCTTAAAAAGTATTGGTTGTATCTGCTTTATACTTGCTGCTGTTTATGGGTTCCATCAGTCATCCTCAGCTCACATGCAAAGAGCATTCAGCGGTGGAGTTGATAGTTTTGAGTGTTAATTGTTTCTAGGGTCGGATTTTAATGGCTTGAAAAGTCTGTCCAGTTTGCTATAAATGGGTACTTGATTCCAATCGGGGAAGGTCCTTCTAATGAGACTATAAACCGAGGTTCCATGTGTGAACGCACGCATAACATTCTGCACACCCGTAAAATTCCATCACCAACTTTCGAAAGAGAAGGCCAGTTTGGCTGTAGTATGGATGACACGTTACACATAGCATGCACCCTGCGTGAGAAATGGAAAGAATGAAGGAAATAAGGAAACTGGGTGAACGATATTGAACGAGATTGACTGGATGACACGGGAAAAACGACTAAAATGAAGCGCCAGCTGGCAGCTCTTGAGTCGGCACTACCCAGGTAGGCAGCCCGTTGTGTAAACAAGTGTGGATTGTAAAGCGCTTAGAGCCTGGTCTCTAGCTGAGGATAGACGCTGTATAAATATTCACTATGATAATGATAAGGTTAAAGCCGCAGAAGGAAGGTCATGGCTTTCCTTTCCAAACTCTGGTAAATCAGTTTGATTGTATTCAGTAGTACCTGTTGTAATCCAATGTTTGTACCATTCTTCTTACTGATGATCCATTGCTGATAACAATGGAAAAATGTTTGTACCATTCTTCTTACTGATGATCCATTGCTGATAACAATGGAAAAATGTTTGTACCATTCTTCTTACTGATGATCCATTGCTGATAACAATGGAAAAATGTTTGTACCATTCTTCTTACTGATGATCCATTGCTGATAACAATGGAAAAATGTTTTTACCTGTCAACCTCGGGTATGTCAGTGGAGGAAGGACTAGCGCACAGCCCAAACACACTCACAGCTTGCTTACAATCTCATTCATATATCATGCATTCGTCACATCAAACCACTAGTAAAGTCTATAACTTTACTACACATGATCATAGAAAGAAACATCAATGCATATGGAGTCAAACAAAATAAAACATTATCTCTTTCCTTGAACTTCACAAAACCATTTATCTAAATCATCATTAACTAACCCGGGTATAAACAGATTTCTACTTTACCTGGCCAGGTGATCTTAAACTATTCACGAATCACTGTCTTTTCTTTTCCTTTTCTTTCTTTGTTTCTTTTCACTGTCACTTTCACAAGCACAACACAACTGCTGGCACTGGTCAGGTTGGACTGCTGGCACTGGTCAGGTTGGGCTGCTGGCACTGGCGTTGGCCTGTGGTTCTGCTTGACGAAGTGACGCTGCCAGGTATGAAGTCGAACCCCGGTTCAGATTGAACAGTGACTATCAGACATCGATCTGTTCTCCTTTCTTTCTTCCTGCATTAATGCATTGCACTCTCTGTCTCTCTTCTAGTCTGCTCTATCAAATGGACATGGTTGCTTTTCTTTTCTTTTCCTTTTCTCTTTTCTTTTTTTTCTCTTCATCAGTTAGCAACTCTCTCTCTCCACATCTCTCCTTAGTCCTTCCTCTGCAGACTCTATCTCGTGCTAATGCCTCAACTTGGTTCTCTCTCTCCTCCTCTCATCTCTCTGCCTTTTCTCTCGGGCAGAGCCTACTCTCAGAACCTCTCTCTCTCTCTCTCTCTTTTCGTTCCTCTCCCTCCTCACTCACGCATTCCTATCTTATCCTAAACCCATCTGTCCAAGGGTGAGTACCATTGGTCAGTATTTTCCCGCCTTATACTGAGGTTGCCTCCCCTCTCATTTCATTGGATATGTAAATCATGACAGTCACATCTACCTGCCTTGCTCTCTGTGGTGGTCAATGGGTCATTTAATTAATTAGCTTGATTTCACCCCCCACCACACAATACCTTTCCCCCTCCTACTTTAACTGGCGACGTCCGACTTAATTGTGGACACTGGTCCTACAAATTGGCTGGATGAGTCTGACCCAGGCGCCGAGACCCGTCTGGCCAGACCTATCGAGACATCGGTCAAGCGGCTTAGTCTGTCTGGGAATGATGCTGTCTCCATGTAGGACTAAAATTAGCCTCTTGCCGTACCTAATTGGCTGAGGCGACGCATGGAGCCGTCTGCCTGGCGACCAGAATGTTTGACTTTGGACTTATGCCCAGTTGAGCTGGCTGGCGACTGACCACGACTTCGGGTTTTCCTTTTTTTGTCCGTGACAGTACCATTCTTCTTACTGATGATCCATTGCTGATAACAATGGAAAAATGTTTGTACCATTCTTCTTACTGATGATCCATTGCTGACAACAATGGAAAAATGTTTGTACCATTCTTCTTACTGATGATCCATTGCTGACAACAATGGAAAAATGTTTGTACCATTCTTCTTACTGATGATCCATTGCTGATAACAATGGAAAAAACAACAACAACTGTCCATTACGATTTCAGTTTATTGGTTTGATTGTGCAGGAGGACAAGGATTTCATCAAGACCGGCAAAGAGGCGTCCGTGACTCGACAGGTTGTTGGCTCCTTCAAAGCTGCTGATATATATTCGGTCAGTTGGGATGGGCTGTACGGTGTTGTGTATGAAGAGGAAATGTGTTTGTGTGGATGAAGATGAAATGTGTTTGTGTGTATGAAGGTGAAATGTGTTTGTGTGGATGAAGAGGAAATGTGTTTGTGTGTATGAAGGTGAAATGTGTTTGTGTGTATGAAGGTGAAATGTGTTTGTGTGTATGAAGATGAAATGTGTTTGTGTGTGTGTTATGAATTTGCTGCTTGTGTGTGAAGGGCGTTTATGTGGATCTTGATGATCCTGGGGTTGCAGGTTCAAATCTCTGTCGGGCCGTTTCGGTACAGGGGGATTTTTGCCTCGGAGTTAACATTGGTTCTGACTCCATTTCACATACAGTCCTTCGAATGAGACTATAAACTGAGGTTCTATGTGTGAACGTACGCATAACATCTTGCACACATGTAAAATTCCATCACCAACTTTCGAAAGAGAAGGCCAGTTTGGCCGTAGGTATGGATGACACATTACACATAGCATGCACCCT
>CM031622.1:2255223-2267723 GCA_018398815.1 Conus ventricosus
TTAAAAAAACAGAATTTGGCATTACTGCATTTACCCCTATGTACAGTCTTGGCTTGAAGTACAGAAAAACAACTTTCTCAAACTTGCATGGGTGCATCTGTGAATATTGTACTTTGAGAAACTTGCTTTTCCATTCTGTAGTCAGAAAAGTAGACACGGGGTAAATGTGAATGTTGCCAAGAATTTGTTTAGAAAGTAGTTTAAATGTTCTAAAATTCCAAATAAACACACTAAATATGTGTGTTTCAACTAATTCATCTTTAACATTAGACTGACAGCTCTCAAAGGGAACTTGAGAACAAGGTTCTCCACAAGAGGCTTAAACCTCGGGATTGGCACTTTTTTCCCCTTTCAAAACCAACCCCTTTTTGGGTTTTAATCCCGGAAGAGTTTTGAAGGTGGGGGCCGCAGTTTTAAAGGGTGGTGCGGGAGTATTGATGGGGTTTAATTGTTTGGGGTGCTCAGTGTGAGGTGATTTTGATGGTGGTCCCCGCAGTATTGATGGTGATATTAAATGGTGGTACTGCATTTATTAAAGGGGTGCGCAGTTTTGAAGGGAAAAATTGGTGGTGGTGTTGCATTATTGATGGGGGATATTGATGGGGTACTGCATAGGGAATTGGTGCTGCAGAATTGATGGTGAAAATAAAATTTTGGTACTGCAGGTTGAGGGTGATTTGGAATTTTGGCCGCAGTAAGGAAGGTAAATTTGATGGTGGTGCTGCAGTTTTGATGGTGGGGGCCCGCAGTATGATGGTGATTTTATGGTGGTGCTGCGTTTTTGATGGGGTCCGCAGTATTGATGGTGGTGCTCCCCAGAAATTAAAAGGTGGGGGCTGCATTTTCGGCATAAAATTTCGTCCGCCAAAAGGCGGATTTTCCCGCCTTTTTTTTTTTCATCTGCGCCGCCCCCCCAAAAAATTGGGGGCCGCCCCAAAAAAAAAAACCCAAGAAATCCTGAATAAACATTAATTAAAACATACTATACCTTGGCTCCCCAATGCAATAAGCGGCAAAGCAATTTTGCTATCCCTCCCCTCGAATACAATAAAGTCCGTACGGACAACAAAACCCCTGAAAGGGCCTGGGCCCTTGCGCAGCCCAAATCCCCTCTTTTCTCGCAGCCTTTTTTTTCCCGTTAGCCGCTTTTTTGTTCACGAGCATTTAATTTTTTTTTTGTTTTTCTAAACGATCGCCGTCTTTTGTTGCTCCCTTTTTGGTTTTCCTTGTTTAAATGTTTTCACTAAGGGGAGAACTTTCGTGAAGCGTTGGGGTGGAAAGGCGAGATTTTACAAAGGGTTTTTTTTTCGTCATTCGTTTCCCCCCTCTCACGGGAAAGGCTTTTTTACCTAGCCAACTCGGGGCCGCGCCAACCCCCCCACCTTTTCCCCGCTCCCCTTCTCTCTTCTTGTTCTTCTTTTTCCCCCAAAGGGGTTCACTTCAACGGTTCTGTTGTTGGGGACCCCCGAGCTCTTTTCCCGAAACCCCTTTTAAATTCGTGACAAATGATGGCTAAAGCTGGGGTTTTTTTGCTCGACTCGTCCCCTCGCCCCTAACGGAAAAACGACTCAGCCGGGGTTTTCTGTCTTTCCCGTTCGCATCCGGGGTTCATTCAGCTGGGGTTTTCTACGGGTTCCCCTTTCCCAAATTCCCGGGGGGGAATCAAAACCGAGCCCCCAAAGGGAAAAGGCCAGGGGCGGGGTTTTGAGGCAGCTTCACGCCCCCTGACGGCTAACGACTCAGCTGCGGTTCGGGTGGGTTTCCGTCAGTGCAACCCTGGGGTCCATTCCCGCTGGGGTTCAACTGCCCCCCTTTCATTCCCCATGGGGGAATGGGAAGATGAAACGACCCCCCAAATTGCGGAAGGCTAAAAGGGGTGGGATAATGGGGCCAGCCCTGCTTGTCAACCCCCTCCCTTTCCCGAGGGGCCGACCCAAAAGGGAAGCAACTCCTTCTAAAGGGCCCTCGAATCTCTTTCCCCCCCCCAAAGTTTTTTCCCCTTTCCCCCCACCTCAGGGCCTCTCCCTTTTTTCAGTAGGACTTTGGGGTTTCCCCCCTTTTTCGGGTAGGACTTTGGGGGGTTCCCCCTTTTTTTCGGGGTGTCCCCCCGGGGGACTGGCGCATCGGGCCCCCCTTTTTACGGGGTTGGGCCAACAGCCACACACGATGATGGGCTCAGGGGGGTTTCGTCGATCCGCCCCCTTGTCCCCCTAAGGGCGATCGACCAGCGGGGTCTTCCCCGTTAAAGTGCACCCTGTGTTCAGTTCAGTTTGCGGTTCTACTGCCCCCGGTTCGATTCCCATGGCGAATCGAAAAAGCAGGGGGCCCCCCTCCGGAGGCCCCGGACGTTGAGGTAGACTTTTCGCCCACCCCTCCCCCTCTCGCAGGGAAAGGCGATCAAAGGGGAAGCAACTCTTGCTACAAGGCTCGGATCCTTTGGGCCCCCGGGTTTGTTTCCCTTCCCCCCACCTCATGTTCTCCCCTCTTCCCCCCCCTTTTTGGGCAGACCACCAGGGTTTTCGCCCTCTTTTCCGAGCCCCCCCTCGGGGAAACCCCGCGCATTGGGCCCACCATTTTTCGGGTTTTGGGGGCCAGCACCACCCCTTTTCAGCCCCCCCCCCCCCCCTTTTCAGGGGGTTCGGGGGCCCTTTCCCCTTGGGCCCACGGGCCCAATGGCAAAAAACCCCCGGCCATGGGCTTTCCCAAACAGCCCCCTCTGGGGGGTTTTCCCCGGGGGGGCCGGGTTTTAGGGCCCAGCCCCCCCCATGCAGGCCTCTCCCTCCCGGGCCCCCCCTGCCAAGGGCCAAAACCCACTTGAATACACCGGTTCTCGTCCAAATCACCGAAGTTAAAACGTGGGGCCTGGCATATTGGGAAAGGGTCCCCGCCTGGGAACACCAGGTGCTTTTGGGCACTTAAAGCGGCCCCCCCCGGGGGACGGACCCCCCTCTCCCGGAATGTCGGGGAACCAGCCAGCCCGGGGCCACTCTGGGCTTTGGGCCGCGCACCGTTTCCCGCCAGGGGCGGTCCCCCCCCTGGGCCCTGGGGGATCCGACCTGGGGGTTTCCCTGAGTCAGAGGAAGGGGCCCAAACCCACCCAGTTCTTTTTCCTTCCAGGCTCGGGGGCCTTTCTGGCCCCCCTTGTTCCGGAGGGTGTTTCCCTCCGGGAGGCAGAGCCCCCTCCCCTTGGGCGGGGGAAAAAACTCGCCCGGGGTCTCCCCCCAAAAGGAGTCGGGGAAACACGGGGCACAGGAAAACCATGCCTGGTTCGTCCCTAAATTTCCCTAGTGCGCTGGCATCCCGGTTTTCCATTTGCCAAGAAGGCCTTCTCGGGAAATGATTTCTAAACCCAGAAAAACCACTATTTTCCCCCTCTCCCAGGGGACCTCCTCCTTTGGGCCCCGGGGAGGGCGAAATCACACGCTAAACAGGTGTCCCTCTCAGGGCACTGCCTTGCCGGTGGGGAGAGCCTGCATGGGGGGTTTGGGGGCTACCCCGGTTGCCGGGTTCTTTTCCCAGGGGGACTATGTCTGCCCCTTTTGGATCCGGGTTCAGATTCCCCCCACCATCCGCCAGTCCGCGGCCCCCAAAAGGGAGTGGTAAACCTGTAATTTAGTCAAGCTAAGGGGTTAAGTATTTTGGGGCCTTCGCTAGGGTCCTTCTGACTCGTACTAGCCCAGGAAAGATGCGGCCCCTTTTTCATCTTCTGTGACCCGTTCTCCCTCTGCCCCCCCCCTCCGAAGCCTTTTCCAGTCAGGTCAGGTCTCTGGGTTTTGGGAAAAAACCCCCTACCGGCTTCCATTAAGGCCAGGGCCCAATTAGGCTTTAACCCCCGCCTTTTTTGGGCAGGCCCCCCTTTTCCCCCCCCCCCGGTTCAAAAAGCAAGGCGCCCGCGCCTTTCTCATCACCGGTCCCTCTCAACCCAAGGGACCACGGTCATTTTAAAACCCCCGGGGGGTCCGAGGCAAGCAGCCCCGCAGGGGGCGGGGGCCCCCAGGCCCCGCCGGCGGTCCGAATGCCCCCACGTCCAGACGGCCCCCCCCCCCCAATGCCCTTTCCCCCGACCTGGGGGCTTCCCCCCCCAAAGGGGGTCCGGTTTTCACCGTCCAGGCACCTCAGTGCCGGGAGCGGCTTCCCGCAAAACCCTTGGGGCCCGCGGTGGTCATGCGGGGTTTTTGTCTTTCCCTTTGGGGGGAGTGAAGGGCCCCCCTCAGTCATTTTTGTTCCTCCTCGGGGCTGGCACCTCTCAGGCCTTAGACCGGGGGCCCCTTTGCGGTTTGCCAAGGGGGCCCCCAGAGGAAAATCCTCTTCCATTCCTCTCCGGGCCCTTTTTTGGCCGCATTTTTGTGGTTCCCAAAGCTTTCTGGGGATGGAGACCCGGGTCTAATCTCTCGCCCTTGAAAAAGGTTTTTTTAAACGTCCTCCGGTTTTTTGAAAAGGAAACCCCCCGTCAATCCGCGATGC
The DNA here is from genome assembly GCA_018398815.1 of Conus ventricosus. NCBI lineage: Eukaryota > Metazoa > Mollusca > Gastropoda > Neogastropoda > Conidae > Conus > Conus ventricosus. Next base: position 2,259,688 of record CM031622.1, read on the forward strand.
CATGCATCCCGGGGATGGGCGGTACCCCCGCGACTTAAAAAAAATTTTGTACTTCCATCCCTTGATCCACCCAAAGGGGCAGGAAAATACCTCCGCTTCGTGTGGAAACCCCCGTTTTTCAGTTCAGGGGCCCTTTCCCCTTTTGGGCTAGCCCCGGGCCCCCTTGGGGTTTTTACGAAGGGGGCTTTGGGACTTTGTTTTTCATGTTCGGGAGAAAGAATTTGTCTGAAGGCCCTTAAACTAGACGATTGGGTTCTTTTTTTCCTTTTTTCCCTCCCGGGACTCTGTGATCCCAGCAAGCCCTACAGGTTTTAAGCCTCTGTCACAGCTGGAATTTTTTCGCAATGAGGAAAGTCCGTCTCATCCCGTCGCAGCAGCCCCTTTTTTCCGGGTCTGAAAAGGAGTCCTTTTCTCCCTTAGTACCCCCCCCTTTTTGGCCCAAATGCACAAACCCCCGGGTTTAGCGCCTCTTTCGAAAACGGTGGGCTCCGGCACTTCAGTCGTGGGCCTGCTGATCCCCCTCCGGGCAGTGGGTTTAGTCACGGTGGTCCAATGGCAACCCCCCGTCCGGGTAGCTCAGGGAGACCCCCCTCCCCCCCCCCTCCTCCGCAGGAGGACCCCGTTCCCGGACGCGTCCCAGTCCAGGGGGGGCATTCGTCACTCTCTGACGGCCTCCGGGAATGGGTCCTTGGGAAATAAACGGAAAAATGGAAGGGCCTTTCCCAAGCCCTCAAGGGGTCCTTTTCCCCCCCTTTAAAGGAAAAAACTTCTCCCCCAACAAACCCACACACAACGTGCGTGTTTATCAACCCAAACAGGGGGGGGGGGGGGGGGGGGGGGGGGGGGGGGGGGGGGGGGGGCGTTCTCCTCCCTGCCCTGAGGGCGGAACAGCTTCTTCTTTGGTGCGAGACACAAAACAAACCGGAACCGGCCCAAACAAGGGGCCCGGGAAGATCAACAAATTTTCGCAGACCCCCTCAGCCCGGGCGCACATGGTTCTTCCCCCAGAATGGGGCTCTCGCCACTTTTAATCCTGGAACCTCTCGGCCGTATGTTTTAAACCACGGGGGAAACCTTTTGCCACCCGGGTTTAAAAACCTGAACAAACCCAGCCTTTCTTTCATGGAGAGAAAACCCTTTTAGCCTCCTCTTTTAAGGTTTTTACAGGGTGGCCCAAATTTTCCCCCAAAATATCTGCTAGTTAGGGGGCCCCTCCTTCGGGGACGACCCCCCCTTCTGCAGGATTTTTGGGCAGAGGAGCAGCCCTACGGGGGCCCAAAGCCCCCCCCAATCCCGGGGATGGGGTCTTTTCTTTTAAATCCCCTCCCCCTCAGGCTCCCCCCTTACAACCCATCCGGGAGTGGGGCCTGAAATTCCCTTTTCCCTTTTAAAAAAGCCTTTCTCGTTCCCCGGCCCCAGGGAGGCCCCTGCAGTAAATCCAAAAGCCCTTAAGGGGCCGCCTGGGGATGTCGCCTCCGAACCGGAAAAAATTTTTCGAAAATCTCTTCGCCTCCTCCCAGAATTTTTAGCGAAAAAACCCGTTTTCCCCGGTTTTTCTTCCCCGACTTTTCTCCATTCTTCCTCTTTACTTTTTATTTTTTCGCCCAGGAAAGACGAAAACTGGCCCCTCTCTGTCCGGGGCGGGGCTCTGCGGGAGTATAGGGGAAAACCCCGAAATTCTTTTCGCTACAAGCGCGCCCCCCTTTCCCTCTTACAACGAAGGTTTTAAGGAGGACACAGGCGCTCTTCAATCTCCCCGATGGCTGAAGGAAAAACCCTTAAACCGGGGTACGCGAGATCTGAGGGGATTTGGCCCGTTCTTTTTAAACCCAGAACCCCCATGACAAAGGGCCCTGGGCGTCTTTTGCTGGGAGTAGCTCATAAAAGGGTAAGCATTCCGGGTTTGTTAGAGCCCATATTGGGGTCCCCCAGCACCTTCATCCCTTCTACCTCGCGACGTTCTGTCGGGGCGAGGGATGGGGGCCCAGGGGGATCGCACACTGTGGTGGCCCCAACACTCCATCTCCGCCACACGCTCCGGCTCTTCTCGCTCCTCCAGGCGGGAACCAGGTGAGCCCTCCTTCCAGGTAGTGCGACTCTGCATTAGTGAGCCACGGTATAGTATGTGTAATTAAAAGGAAATTTTTATTCTAAAATTCGTTTAATCTAACATACTTACCGTGGCCACGCAGAGACCCTCCCTACCTCCCCGCCTTCCTGGTTCCTTCAGGAGTTCTCAGTCCGGGTTTAATATACCTCGAAAAGAGGAGGATTCTGGGCATGTGCAAGGCACGAGGCCCTTTCAGGGTTTGTTTGTCCGTACGGACTTTATTGTATACGAGGCAGGGATAGCAAATTGCTGCCGCTTATTGCATTAGTGAGCCACGGTAAGTATGTTAGATTAAACGTAATTTTAGAATAAAAATTTCCTTTTCGTTCGATGCTATTCCCATTTGGACGATTTGCAACTCATTCTCAAAAGAGTCAACCGGTCACTTCCGTCTTTAATCAACATCCGTCTTTTCGCGCCTGTCGAACGTCGGACATAATTAAATTGGCGAAGTTTGTCAAACGCGTCGCGATTTCACGGCAAAAATAAAGGGATGAGAAACAATTGGAGGTGGGACTGGCTAGACCAGGAAGTGGACGATGTTCGAGTTGGTGATGTGTTTTGCAAGTAGACGAAAAAGGCGCTGCATTTTGTGTTCCATGTGGAAAGATTGACCGACTGAATCAATGTTGTGATGAAGGCTGTCTCATTGTTTTGAGTGAATGAGTCAGTATGCACATATAAAAGTATATACATGGGTGAAACTTCTTCCATCTGAGGACGGAATCCGTTTTATGAAATTATTCGAGACGGAATTTTCCGTTTTTCCTAAATCTGGGAGAAAAAAAAAAAATTCAAAACAGTCTCTAAAATTGTGCAAATTACGTATTGAGTGCGTCTTACCATAAAACGGAAGTGCCGATTCGGTAGTACACTTTATTTTAGGGAACAAAGATAAAGCACCATTTCCGAAATCTAGATTTCGAGTTTGGAGTTTGTTGGAAACCGTGACAATGTCCCATCTTAAAGAAGGTGATTCTGTTGAAGAGATCAACGCTGGGTTTACTAATAAGTGGCGATGGGCTTGGCTGAACGAAATAGATGATGAAAAACGACATCGTGTTTGGTGTTTGAAAACGAACAAACCTGGTGTAGCGTTTTGCCGAGTGTGCAACTCGGACCTCAAGTATGGATCCAATGGAAAATCTCGGCAAGCAAAGCATGTCAGAAGTCCAGACCATATTAAAAGCATGAAGGTGAGAATTTCAGTAAAATCTTTTTCAGCAGCCCTCCATGCCCCCCCCCCCCCCCCCCCCCCCCCCCCCCCCCCAGTGACACACACGCGCGCACTCTCTCACACACACAAATGAATGCAAGGCACAGAGAGAGAGAGAGAGAGGATGAGAGACATAATAGTATGAAAAAATATTTAAAGAAAGGAAAAAAACATGAAAGAAAAATAAATAAAAGGGTTAGTTTTCTGGAAAAAAGGATGGGGAAAACTATTAAAGGTTCTATTTCTCCGTGTAATAAAATGGGTTAGTTTTGGAAGTACAGTGGAAATTCTGTGTTCCTTAGAAAATACACAGATTTGTGATCTTGATACCCTTACTGCCCATCTATGTCCAAGGCACCAACCAAGCTGTTTTGGGGGGTGGGAGGGGGGTAAGTTTTTTTCTTTCTTTTTTTTTTTAAGAATTCAAAATGACGACTTTTGTTTACATATAAGCAATAAATATGTGTTTTAAACAAGGCCTTGGTTCCAAATTTCCTTTCACCAGAGGCCACGAAAACTTGTCTGAATTTTTCAAAATATTAATTTTGGCCCCTGGACCTCGACCTTTCAGTTTTTCAATTTTTTTCCAGTTTCACCCATGGTCTTTTGAAGAATTATTTTCATTACTGAAAACATGAAAATGTGGCTTACTTGCCCTTCTTAACAGCGCTGAAATAGGGGTTTATTTGCAGTTTTAGGCCTTTTATTTCAATAAAAAGCTTCAGCATCAGGGGGCTCTGCCCCCTGACCCCCGCCGGGCATTACCCCTGGGCCCCACTGGGGGCCTACGCCGGCCCCCAGACCCCCGGCGATTTTTCAGCCTTTTTTACTGCTGGTCACTTTCATGCCTGAGTATTGATGGTGGTGCTGCAGTATTGATGGTGGTGCTGCAATATTGATGGTGGCACTGAAGTATTGATGGTGGTGCTGCAGTATTGATGGTGGTGCTGATGGTGGCACTGAAGTATTGATGGTGGTGCTGCAGTATGATGGTGGTGCTGCAGTATTGATGGTGGCACTGCAGTATTGATGGTGGCACTGCAGTATTGATGGTGGCACTGCAGTATTGATGGTGGTGCTGCAGTATTGATGGTGGCACTGCAGTATTGATGGTGACACTGCAGTATTGATGGTGGCACTGCAGCGGGAGGAACCTAGGTGTGCCTGTGTATCAGAAGAGTCAGAATGAGTAGCAGGAGAGTCATGCCTCTGAGACCAGAAGTTAGAGAAGTTTGGTTTTATTTTTATATTTTTTCAGCAACCATACTTTCATTATGAGACCACTATGTTCCATAATGATCATGAGGTTCTTAGTCAAAGGGTGAAAACTTTTTTGGAACTGATGGTCATGAGTTTGAACCACTTGTAGTGTGTGATTTTCACGGCTTGAAAACCCTGTCTAGCCACCCAGCAGTAAATGGGTACCTGATTCAGTACAGGGAAGGTGAAGGGGTTGAAGGAGAGGGTTGGGCTTCATAATGCATTGTCTAAAACATGATGAAAATCAAACAGTTGACTGGCTTCATAACGCATTGTCTAAAACGTGGTGACAAACAAACAGTTGACTGGCTTCATAACGCATTGTCTAAAACATGGTGAAAATCAAACAGTTGACTGGCTTCATAACGCATTGTCTAAAACGTGGTGAAAATCAAACAGTTGACTGGCTTCATAACGCATTGTCTAAAACGTGGTGACAATCAAACAGTTGACTGGCTTCATAACGCATTGTCTAAAACATGGTGAAAATCAAACAGTTGACTGGCTTCATAATGCATTGTCTAAAACGTGGTGACAATAAAAGTTGACTGGCTTCATAATGCATTGTCTAAAACGTGGTGAAAATCAAACAGTTGACTGAACCTATAGCCACGTTTCCAGGGGACGTCAACCTTTAGTCTTAAGCCCTGACTCATTAGGAAGCCACAATATATAAGGTCTGTGGTTCCAGTACCAAAGGAGATGGCTCTTTTCTTTTCTTCCCTTCTCCACTGACGCCTGGAGTCATGGTCATGGAACTAGGGGTTCGTCAACATGATAAACTTCTCCACTGACGCCTGGAGTCATGGTCATGGAACTAGGGGTTCGTCAAGATGATAAACTTCTCCACTGACGCCTGGAGTCATGGTCATGGAACTAGGGGTTCGTCACATGATAAACTTCTCCACTGACGCCTGGAGTCATGGTCATGGAACTAGGGGTTCGTCAACATGATAAACTTCTCCACTGACGCCTGGAGTCATGGTCATGGAACTAGGGGTTCGTCAAGATGATAAACTTCTCCACTGACGCCTGGAGTCATGGTCATGGAACTAGGGGTTCGTCAACATGATAAACTTCTCCACTGACGCCTGGAGTCATGGTCATGGAACTAGGGGTTCGTCAACATGATAAACTTCTCCACTGACGCCTGGAGTCATGGTCATGGAACTAGGGGTTCGTCAACATGATAAACTTCTCCACTGACGCCTGGAGTCATGGTCATGGAACTAGGGGTTCGTCAACATGATAAACTTCTCCACTGACGCCTGGAGTCATGGTCATGGAACTAGGGGTTCGTCAACATGATAAACTTCTCCACTGACGCCTGGAGTCATGGTCATGGAACTAGGGGTTCGTCAACATGATAAACTTCTCCACTGACGCCTGGAGTCATGGTCATGGAACTAGGGGTTCGTCAACATGATAAACTTCTCCACTGACGCTGGAGTCATGGTCATGGAACTAGGGGTTCGTCAACATGATAAACTTCTCCACTGACGCCTGGAGTCATGGTCATGGAACTAGGGTTCGTCAACATGATAAACTTCTCCACTGACGCCTGGAGTCATGGTCATGGAACTAGGGGTTCGTCAACATGATAAACTTCTCCACTGACGCCTGGAGTCATGGTCATGGAACTAGGGGTTCGTCAACATGATAAACTTCTCCACTGACGCCTGGAGTCATGGTCATGGAACTAGGGGTTCGTCAAGATGATAAACTTAGTCCGAGTGAAGGAAACGTGTGAAAGACCCAATGGGTCAAAATATCTGGAAAAATCTCTCCAATGGTGAAATCTCAGACCGGCTTCTCATCTCTGGTTTCATGCAAGTTAAACTGTTTTGTGAAGAAAAGCCTTTAAAATGTCCGGGGACTCGCAGTCAAATGATTTGAGCATGTGACTGCACACACACACACACAACACACACACACACAGTCTTTCTCTCGCTCTCCCCCCCCCCCCCTCTCTTTTTCACACACACATGCACGCGTGTGCACACACATGCACGCACAATGAGCAGGCGTGTGCACATGCACACATACATATTCTCTCTCTCTGTCTCCCTACATTTTAATTTCTTTTCTCTATGACAATAATCAATGGTCCACACAATCAGCTCCAACACAAGCACCGTGCTCACACCATTTAAAAAAGAATGTTAAATATTCTGTGTGACTTGTGGTATGTAAATCACTTTCTGTCATTAAATCCGAAACTTATGCGCATTATAACACGACACCGATAGCTCCCTTCTATATTCATCGACGATAAAAGAAATTGAAGAAATTCACAGCCATCGAGTTTTGAGCAGATTTATTGATAAGGACCCTTCTTGGGCAACTCGCATCAACACTTGAAGCAAAACAATATCCAGACAGGTATATCGATACCGCAGGCTCAAACATTTCTGAATCTTCATGACAGGAATTTGTTTCTACACGTGCATAATTCTCTCATAATCGGTTTTAGTTCAACAATATTTGACTCTGCTAGCGCGAATACCAATACCATGATACCTTTGATTAAGAGTCTACAAATGAGCACTGTACAGCAGCTCTGTCAAAATCAAGTCATGGTGAGACAGATCACATTCAAGCAGGAATCCTCCCGCAAAAAGGATGTAAAATAGGTCCATGTTTGATGTCAAGAAAGGAATGCATACTGGGGGGAAAAAAGCAGAAAAAAGAAAAAGACGAAAAAAACGTTTCTGGGTCAGTTTCTCGAACTGTTTAACCTAACTTTAGCTGGAAGCCCCGGGCAATTTTCCAGTTCCCATTCTCAAAATAAACCTGTTTAAATCGAGCCGTTCTCAAATGGTATGTTTTTGAACAGACTCATCAACCAGACCGCCAACGCCTTCAGAGTAGTAACGTTTCAGCGACAGACTGTCCAGACAGCCGTCACTCATTCAGCATATAGTAACCCTATGTGTGTGTATTCCTGTGTTTATAAAGCCTTGAAGCCCCTGTCTAGCATTTAATATGTCGCATCATAACTAGTTGTTCTGATGACTGTTAATTGTTATTGATGTAGTTACTTTGATCTGTTGGTTGGTTGGCCTGCCAGTATTTCAATATTCGGATTCTGTAGTGAAGCCAACCCATATCACGGATTACTATCAGATTATCTTTCATGGCTAGTTTTAAAAAAAACAACAACACACACACAACACCCCCCCCCCCCCCCCCCCCCCCCCCCCCCCCCCAAGCAAAAACCCAAACCTGAAAGTCGAATAGCATCTCCCTCCCTCTCTCTCTCTCTCATACATACACGCGCGCGCGCGCACACACACACACACACACACCACACACACACACACACACACACACACCATGCACGCCACACACACACACACACACGCGCGCGCGCGCAGAGAGAGAGAGAGAGAGAGAGAGAGCAAACTCAACAGATGTCCAGGGTGCCGGGAGAAACGATTATCGCTTGCA
>CM031622.1:2272723-2280597 GCA_018398815.1 Conus ventricosus
AGGTGCGCGCACACACACACGCACGCACACCCCCCACCCCACCCCGCCCACCCCCACCCACGCATGCACACACTCAAGTCACTTCTAAGTTCTTAACTCAAGTTACCCCAAGTCACCTCTAAGTTCTTACTCAAGTCGTCCTCAAGTCGTCCTCAAGTCATCCTCAAGTTCTTACTCAAGTTCTTACTCAGTCACTTCTAAGTTCTTACTCAAGTCATCCTCAAGTTATCCTCAAGTCACTTCTAAGTTCTTACTCAAGTCATCCCAAGTCACCTCAAGTTCTTAACTTAAGTCATCCCAAGATCATAACTAAGTCATCCTCTAAGTTCTACCAAGTTCTTATTCAAGTTAACTTATAATTATTTATTAAAGTTTTTAAAAAGTATTATTGCATCTGAAATGGATCAAAATGTCTTTTGTTGTGGGCGGTTTGGCATGCTTTTGTGTTCGGCTTCTGTATTTAGTGGTTGAGATTTTTTTGACTGCTTCGGTTTTTGCTGTCGTTGTTTATATTATTTTATAACCGTAATAACCACCCCCAGCAGCAATGCCCCCAAAATTGACAATTGTTTTAAGAAATTCCATGAAGACTTTGGCGGTGTAGGAAAACCAGTTGTTGTAGGTCTTGAATCATCTTGTTCTGGTGTTTTTATAGTGGCGTTGAAACAACTGGCTGTGGCTCTAGCACTTTTTCATTATGGGCTATAATCTGTGATTGTAACTGTAATTTTCTTTGTTTGTTCCACTCTGCTAATTTTTTTCCTGCTGCAACGCGCCCAGGTTTTAGGAGGCTTTTTACTGGTCACTTTCTCACCTGATTCAATGTTTTCTGATTCTGTGATTTTCTGGCTCGGTCATTTTTTAGGAAAAAAAAATCTATATGATTAAAAGTAATTAATCCCTGTTTAGCAGCGACAAAAATTTGTTCCAAATCTGTAATTACAGATCAACCCTAGAGACTCTAATGCCCTTTGTTAAAACTGGATCCTGCGTTAACTCATACTTTAAAGTCTTGTTCAGAATCAATAGGCGCAAATTTACTTACTGTTTAGTGTACAAACTAAGAACCGTTTGCCGACACTTTTTACCATTCTTGACCCCAGTTGCGCTTCGTACCTGTTATGATACTTTAAAATGTCTTGTGGCTACATTTGTTGAATTGTTCTATGCTGAATTTCATTTCCGGGGAAACTGTTTTGTTTTCCCACATGCTCCCAAAGAATACAGCCTTTCTTTTTTTGGCAAAATAGCTTGGTCTCAACTTGATCTTTTTGTAATCATAAGTTCAGGAAGGTTTAGGCTGCCCTGTAGCTGTAGTAGATCATCGCTGTTCATGTTTTTTATTAATTATAATTATTTATTTTTAAAAATGAGCGCCGAAAAAAAACGTTACCAACCTTGTATACCATTCTGCTGTTATTGGAGGCCTAAGGTAGGATACACAATGCTTGGAAAAAGCTTGTTAAAATAAAAACCAGCAGATCTTGGCAACTAGACTTTGAGGATTCGGCAAAGCTAATTGCTGTTATTACAGCTTCATTTGCTACAAAAGATTTTCTAGTTAAGCAAGGAATAACTCCTGACAGCATCAATATGTAAAATTAAAAAAATTTTTTTTTATAAAAATGGTTCACTCGTAATGATGATTGGTGGCACTGTGGTTAATGCGCTTGCTTTTGCGGAAGTAATTTCGCGTTTAGTAAACTGCGGGATGACGGCGAGGAAAAAGACATTTAAAAAAGCTATGGAGCAAAATAGCCGCAGTGCAAGTTACTATGAAAAGCAGAGATTGAGCAGTTAGATTTTATTAACGATAAACTGAAAAAACAGGGACATGCAGCTTACACATTTAAAGCGTTGACCAGGGAATAAAAGAATTTTTATCTTGTAACAGTCGAGCCAATCGGGACATTGCCCCCACCCAAATTCAGCGACTTTTATCATCCATCAGAAAAACAAAAGATGCAAGAAAACGTGTTTATCGTCTTGGTATGACCGTTGGTGTATTTTGTTGCGATAATATTGGTTGAATAAAAAATGAACAAAATCTATTATTCGCCCAAAGGATATTGGAAGGGGGTAACCGCAATCAAAAAGCTAGCCAAGCAGCGGGAGTCAGTGAACAAAAAAGCAAAGGAATGGTTATCTAAACAAGCGATTTGGCAATTTATTTACCCGTGCCTAACGAATACAAAGACCGCACTTTGTGAACACAACGCCAAACGGACACCCTCAAATGGATCTTCTATATTTACCCTGATACGATTAGACGAAAAGATTTAAGAACGCGCTTACAGTCATTGACATAGCTTCAAGATACAAAGATGCGGAACCATTAACACAAAAAAGTGTTCTGCTGTTGCTGTTGCTATACAATAATATATCAACGAGGCCCGTTAACTTATCCCCGCATGATTCAAGTTGATGATGGAAAAGGGAATTTTAAAAGGGCAAGTGAATCAATTATTGTTAAACTAGAGTTACCATTAAAAGAGGCATTCCAGGAGTTCACAGATCACAGGCTTTGGTTGAAAATTTAAAAACAGTTATCTGAAAGGGTTTTCTCCTACCAGTATCACGAGAGCTTATTGACAATTCTCGCAAAACAGAATGGGTTAGAAGGACTGCCCCCAGTTTTGCGCGCAATGAATAAAGAAGAATTTAAAGGGCTAAACCCGTACAAGCAATCAAAAAACAAACAATAATGCTGTTGAAGGAGACTCGGTACAACCAGCAAACTATCCGTTTGGTTTAAAGTAAGGTACCCTTTATTTCCGGGAGAAGCAGAAGGGACACTCGCATCAGGGCAACAGATCCAGTTTGGAGTGTTGATCCATATGAAATAAAAAGAATTGTAAAGATGAATCCGCCGTGTATTATTTACGAGAAACTGACACAACAAAAACAACCAGCTCCAAAAAGATCTTTTGTGAAGGAAGAAAATGCAAATAATCCCACCAGACACAGTTCCCCTTTAACTGATTTACGTAAAATTATTTGTGTTAAAATGGAAGCCCAAAGAAAGAACATGGAACGGAAGCAGAATGATAAATGAAGAGAACTTGGAATTAATACGAGAATCATATTGATGTGTGTTCTGCTATTAAGGAATTAATCGAGAATCTATGTACGTATTTGCTGTTAAAGAAACCAATTACGAGGATCATCGGCACATGGCACTGCATCCAGATCACTTACAGCCCAAAATCCCCAAATTTTGACTATCAAAATGGGAAAAAGAATATCTTGAATAATAAAAAAAATTCGAGCACGTCAAGAAAATGAGAAAAAATTTGGTTTAATTGGAAGATGATATGATTGATTTTCTAGATAATTTAAGGAAAATATTTACCTGAGGGCGAAGAGATATATAATTATTTCCGTTCTCCGTGCCCAATTGCTATGAAAAAATCTGGATTAACAAATACTGTTTTTGTGTTTGTTCTTATCTAATGACTTCTTTGTTACAACAGTTGTGTTGATTCTGTAGATTAGATCGCAGTTTTACGTTGGGCATGATGAAAAGTCTTATTGTCAAACAATGCTTCTTTGTAGTTGTCATGGGATATGCTTGACTGCACAACACTGCGAGATATCCCTTTGCTTTTTTGATGGTTTTTTCTTGACACGAAATACTGTACATTTTTTACCTAACCAACAAACTCCTTGATCACCCTTCCAGATAATTCATCCTTCATCTTTCCTAAAACCTTTTGTTAACGGTTGAATGCAAAGGCGAATCTTTAGGATAATCAGATGTGTCGTACCATCCCGCATGCCCTTTAGCTACTTCTAATTCCATGTCTTTATAGATATCTTCAGTAGGGATATCTATAACAAAAACTATCTGTATCTGTGTAAAGTACTCTGGACTCTGGATACAAGGTTTAAAGTAGTCATAAAGAATTCTAACATCAAAAGCTTTGATAATTCTAAAACAGTAAACCCAATAAATACAGGTTTGTCCAATTTGACTTTCTTTTTCTTCATCATTATGCCAAAAAGCTGATCATGAAATCTTCTAAAGTCCTGATTAATTAGGTTTAGAAGTCAGCTTAATTGCTTCGTTCTCTCTGGTGACCAATCTAACATCTTTACGCTTGTGCGGATTCTCCATAGTCTTTCCGAAACAGCTGTTGTTCATCAGCTTGAAAAGTCTTTTTCTGAAGCATCTGTGGATTTAGTTCTGAGATCAGTGTTCTTCATGATGTATGGTTTCATGAACTGTTCTTGATCAAAAGCAATTATACGATGAACAGCTGTCAACTTCAAACCATGCCTTAAATAAAATTGTAGAAGCCTATAATGACAGACATAATTTTTTTTGCCTCGAAGATTAGGCACAAGTTTAGGCGGCTCTGTTTTTTCCATCTTTAGACTTTCTGCTGCTAATGGATAGTCATTATGCAGGTATGGAGTTCCTGAGGATATTCTAAGTCAACTTCTAGAATGAAACCACGCTGTTGATCTGGCGTCAAACTGATCAACCACTTTAATGCTCTTTGAATATTTTTTAAATTATCGCCTGTGTACATTTTAAAGTTGCGTAATGGAAGTGATTGCGCCATAGCCCAACCATACAGATTGTTTGCATCTAAATACATGAGATAGTTAGACCTTTTACTTGGATCATAATCATCTAGGTATTTGTTGTTTGCTTTACAGTAATGATGGGGACGCCATACTAATTCCTCCACGCAATCCGTTTTCAATCATCTGAATCATTGGTAAATCAGACAATAAATCAATCTGTTACTCCAGTAAACTTTAAGAAAGCTTCCCAATCATCCCGGGCGCAGAAATGTAATGCGCGGGATCCAGGCTTAATGTTTCATGCAGGTCTTTCTATAATTTTCAAAGACGTCCCCCAACAAACATACATCTGCCTTCAAGTATGCATCATGATAGTCTCCCATCGTTTTACACTCTAACTTCTGCCACGCATCTTGAGCATGCTGGTAATCAGAATTGCTGATTTCCTTTCCTCTGAGACTAGAACAGAACGCAACTTTAGGAGGAACTGTGTCTTCGTCAAACCTTTCCAACTGTTCATGTACTCATAAGGGTAAACGCCCTTTCTAACAAGTGTTGGGTCAAATATTCTTCCGTTATTGGGCAGGACTTTAAGGACATAGCTAGTGACTCTAACGAACCCATCATGTGCTGCATAGAGTCATAAAAAGACATGTTATTTAAAGTGAAACACATGTACTTTTCTGATGACTGTGCAATGCATGACACCTGAAGGCGTCGGTTACTGCTTGCATTATAAGATGAGAGTCGTAACCTCGCAAGTTATGAAAGAAGATGGGCAGCTTCCACTTCGCTGGGTAAAACTTTAGTTGAAGATTGCAGTTGTTGTGCGCTGCTCCTCTGAACTTTTGCTAATGTGATCATGGTCTCTTACCCGCTGGCCACCAAGGCCACCTGTCGGATTCGCTGCGTCTGAGGAGAGACCTAAACCACAAATCCAACAATGTGTGGCTGAGTCATACTGTTGTTGGTCTTCAGGCGTCATCTTGATTTCAGATAAATTCAGATTATTAGAACAGGCGTTACGTACTTGCTGCATGCGTTTTAAGAAAGTTTCTGCAGCATCTGGTCCTCTATATAATTCTGGCTTTGAATGGGCGCCATCCGACCTGACAATGATAAAAGCAAATGAACAAATCTGATGATTACTCATTAAGATGTTTTTCGAAGTTTTTGCGGTGCTGGCCCTTCATAAGGAAACAATGAGTGATTCAAAGTCTGCGTAAACAACATATGGACTCGTTTGCAGCCGTTTCCAGTTCTTAAAACTAACTTTAGATCCAGGTGGGGGCGTAATTAGTTTGTATTACAGTCAACTGGGCTAATACAATGTTTCTTATGTTCAAGCGCGGCTTGAGGGGATGGAATTCTTGTTAAACATTTTCTACAGAATTCTTGTTTGTGCCATCTTTTGAAGTATGCTGCATTAGTCTACTCATTGTGCGTATCAATGTGTAATGCGGTAGCCCTGCTGATGAAAACATCAGTAGTAAGTCAACATGATTTTTGTTGGTGCGCCAATTGTTGGGCTGTTTTTGGATACTCTGATGGGTTGCAGATTTGTTTCCTCATCCCATGTGTAGATATTAACAGTTATTGGTTTGTTTTGTTCTTCAAACTGATCAATTTTGTCCACGCTAACAGGAAAGGATATTCCACTAAAGTTAAGATCATTGATGTAAGGTTCATAGTTAGCCCCTTCTCTGCATTTTTGCGGACATAATGCAGCCTTGCAAGAAACACACCAATAAAACATTTGTTGTCTGAATTCTTTATGTTTAGAACTGCTCTTTTGCGACTAATGCTGGAGGTATCGGAATGTAAGACTTGCCTACAATCGGCTACATACTTAGCCTGTTTTAATCTGATCTCTAGGACTTCGCCCTCTGACTAACCAGAGCCTCTCATTTTGGCTTCTTCAGTGGCCACATCAAACTGTGTAAGCAGTTGGTCTGCCCAACCGGGTGTTAAGTCATTATGAGAAAGAATAGTCTCTTGTTTAGTCGAGACCAGACTTCTAGATTTTCTTCATTTATTGTTATATAGTCGATTAAAACAGCTAACATTACTTTAACTGGCGGGTCTATTGTTAGTTTACCTGGAACTTGAGAAATAGCATGACAACACTTGCCTGTACGTTTGTTGGATCAATGACTTCTAGATTAATATCATTTAAAGCTTTTGACAAACGCTCTCCCTTAAGCATTCCTTCAAACAATTCGTCTGGTCCTTCATATATCTTAGCCATGTTGGGTTTCTTTTTCTAACTAAATATGTTTATTTAAAAAATAAAAAATACTTAATCCGAATCAATATCAACGGTCTTTTTGTGCTTGGACTCATAAACTAAAGTATAAACGCCTTTGATGTTGTTAATGTGAGCTGTTTAGAACAGAGTTTAATGTCTCGTTTACTTTTTTTAAACATTCCTTTTTTATCTGCTCGGTGTCTGGCTGTTGAGAAAAAACTTGCCTTGCCTTTTTTTGAAGATCAAACTTTGTCTTTTATAGTCATCAAAATCGCTGTAGACGACTAAATTCTTCATCCGTGATGTTTGAGTCAACTAGTGCTTTATTTATTGTCAGTTTAAACGAACTAAGTTTAGCTGTTATTAGTTGAACCATAGCTGTGTGCTTTTGGAGTTTAGTTTTTAATTTTTTGCTAGCAGCACTTACAGCTAATGAACAGGCCAAGAGTTAAGACAAACGCCTAGAGGTAAAGCTGCGGGTGCACCTACGCCTGTTGCTAGAGGCCTACGCTTGTTCTGCTGATACAGCACTAATAGTCGATGCTCCAGTATTAACATATGTAACAGCATTAAAGCAGCAGAATACCTTCGTTTGGTTTTGCTGTATTTTGAAAGGTCTTGCTCTAGTACTTGCTGCATTTGCGTAATGTTTGTTAATCTAAAGGTTTTTATGTAGGGGGTTTCTATAGCAGCAGAGACGACCCTGGAGTCGTTGTTGCCTACTATCCTTCTCTTGGCGACTCGGCGCTGTAGGCACATTTGGATAAACCTGAACAGACATGCTTTTTTTAAAATAAAAAATAATTTAGTATAGTATATCTTTTAATTGTTATCTTGAATATTCAGCTGCGCATCATATATTAAAAACAAATGTACATTAAGTGGTTTATCACTCTCTTTTTCTTTATCAATTTGAATGTTTATTACGTCTTTAACGTTCTCCACTTCCATGCAACTGATTATCCTCTGTCGACTTAGGTCAATCATAAGCCGTATTTCGTTGTTAAATAATCATCGAGTCTAACATTGTGAAGGTGTAGATTTTAGACACAAGGTCTACTGTTGGATTACTCCCTCCCCAAACATTTCTTTT
>CM031622.1:2288197-2300697 GCA_018398815.1 Conus ventricosus
TTGCTGTGACCCAGACTGACACTTTCAAGTAAAGGTGATACTCCATTAAAGCAGATATCTTAACCCCCCTATTAAAAAAGACTACATCGCGAAATTTGTGATTAGTCATCCGATGCAGTTTTATCAGAACCAGTTTAAACTTTGCTGTTTTGTGCATCAACTGGGTGTGGAGTGTCGTATGCTAATCATTTAAATCATCCTGATCCTTTGGTGAGGTCAGTGTATTAGATTTCATTTATTACACCTTCAGACGTATTTTGACTGAACTGCAAGCACCATTACCTAATGACAAACCGTTTAATCCATTCAGCAACAGAATAGACATGAAGGCTTTTGAAAGAATCTGTAACGAATTCAATAATTAATGTTAAGACAGACTTTAGACAAAAGTGGATCTTAATCATGGCTTAGGCACCCCTTATTATTGGGGCGTGCACAGAAAGTATAAGTATGACTGGAATCCTCCTTACACATCTTTCTCTTCAGGCACAGGTGTTCACCTCGGCTCCATAGAGCAAGAGCATAAAACAGCATGGACAACATTTATCTTAGACACTTCTAAGGGCTTAACTAAAGCGGGGAAAAGAACGAATAACGACTCTATTCGTACTTACGTTTGGTGTTTGCTAGGTTCGCAAGCACAGACAATGTCGAGCATAACTAATTCTTCTACTAGCTTTGGTGCACAAAAACAATACTTAGCAAATTTAGAGGACGCCATTAATTTTACAGTTGATTTACCTTCGAGTATAAAAAAAGGGACAACATGTTTTACAATACTCAAGATCGAAAGTAGACTTTGCTGTTGGCACTGGTTTATACATGCTGCCTTCTGACCCCAGGCACCAGGTAGGAACAATAATAAACTACAACAATGAAATCCTTGTGGCAGGTAATGAACAGAAGGTCGGAAAAAAACGACATAAATTCTGAGCAGTAATATTACAAACAATAAAAAAACACCCAAGAATAAGTCATCCAACCCCCGAGGTCCAAAGCCAAAGACTGTTGAAGACGTGGACTTTGTTCGCGATGACCATGAATATGAAAAGACAGCACTTGTTATTGGATTAACTGGCCTAGGATTACTTGGTCTTTATCTTACTTTAAATAGTAACCCAACTATTAAGAGAACTAATGCCCATAAGTGCTCAGCCATAAAGCCAACTACTTTGCTTGCAGTAGACAAAAGCCAGCTAACAATACTCCCTAATATACCTGGCAAAGAGTCTATAGCTTTACCAGCTAATTTTTTTAATAAACTCGCAAGATGATCAAGCTGTTTTTTTACCCATGATTTATCAGGCGATGGCGATGGAGGCACTAAACTTTGCCCTCCGCCACCACCTGTAATAGCCATCACCAACGTACTTATTGCAATCCTAAGGCCGTTATAACGCTTGCTAATGTGACACCCTGCTCTCTAAACAGTGTTCGTATTCGTTCTGCTAGCGTTGTGTCTTCATATAAAATTCTTTGGATAGTTTCTCTTATTCTGATCACTTGAGTTCGTAATTGGTCTCGATTAGCAGACGCCGCTTTTAGTCTTGCTGCTCTTTCTTTTTCAAGATTTTTTAGTCTTTGTTCTATTCTTTCTTTATCATCACGCCCTAAGTTGGCGTCGTCAGCCTCAGCGAGTTTTTCTTTTTCTCTTTTTATATGCTCATCTAGTTCATCCAGTATTGCTAAATTGTTTGTTAATTCGCCTCTAATTTTTTCTTACAGCCTGATCTATTTCTTGCAAGGGTAGCGGGGAATCATTAATTGTTTTTAATGCTGTTTCTTCTGAAAAAGTGGTTTCTGCTTCTTCTACTACATTTGTTATTTTGTCTGCTATTGGAATTAAATTTTGAAGTTCTATGTTTTGGGGAACTGTTGGGAGTTCTTGTTGCATGTTTTGAGCTTTAGCAACTGCTTCCCTATCTAATTTTGGTGGTTCAGCTGCTTTCCTCTTTCATTTTGGTTTTGGTTTAGGAATGCCAAGGCGATTTAGATCTTTTGCCTTAAGTCTTTGGTTAATTGTACTCAAACCTACAAACTTTGATGGGTTTCGTTCATGTGTAAGCTGAAAAAGTTGTTCTCGGTTGGGGCCGATTTTCACAAACAAATGGCCATCATCATCTCGTTCAAAATCATTAGGGTCTATAAAGTTGGGAGGTTTTATGTTTAAACTTTTGTAAAATGATTTGGCCGTACTTTCTGTTAATTCACGCCGCATTGAGATTGTTGAGCGATGCTGTGTTAAAGGAGTTCTTTCATCCATGTCGTCTGCAGGATCACTAATATCATAATCTTCTTCATCTTCAATGCCCGCCATGTTTTTAAATAATTAACTTTTTATTTTGTTTTATAAAAATGTCACAAGTATATGGCTCGATTCTTGACCCGCATAGAAAGCTGAAAGAACCCCATGGCGTGAAGGGAAATAAACGGAATATTACTGTTCCAAATAATCCATCTACTATTGATGCGGATCAAATTCTTACTGTCAAATTTCCAGACCTAGGAGCGAATGATTTGATTGTGCCAGGCTCTGCACGGCTTACTTTCAAAATAGAACTCGCTTCAACAACAGACCCAACCAGAACAGTTGTCCAAAATTTGGGACGGGCAATCGTTAAGAAAATTTCTATAAAACTTGAGGGGAAAGAAGTATTTTCTTTACACAATGCAGACATATTTTTAACCTATTCTGATCTATGGCTAACCGCGAATGAAAGGGAAGATCTTGCGTTTCAAGGAATCGGCAATGAAGAAGCACTAAAACTTAGAATAGGCACCGAACTCGCCTCAGGTGCTAAAGGCAGCAAAAAGGCTTTAGCTGTAAGTTATGCGTTTGGAAATCGCTTTTCCATTCCTTTAGATTTTGAGTTGTTAAAAGCGCATGCCCCATACCTTCAAGGGGCATTAAAAGACAGATTGTCATACGAACTAACTTTTAATGACTACAAACGTGTTATCAGATCAACAGACACCGAAGCAAAGTACAGCATTTCTGACATCTCGTTAGAGTTTGATGTTGTTAGCAACTCTAATTTAGCAAGGCTGATTGAGCAACAATATGAGTCACAATTAGTAATATATTACGAAAACGTGCGTCATCATTCAACATGTCCTAAAAGCAGGGCAGACGCTATATGGAATTTTAATCTTAGTGTCACAGCAAAATCGCTTAAAGGTATTTTATTGCTGTGTGAAGATGAAGAACCATTCGCAAGAGCAAGTGAAAAGTTTTTTAATCCAAAAATAACGAAAGTACAATGTACAATTGATGGTAGTCGTAACCAAATCTATGCTAGCGGACTTAGACTTATCATCATTTTGACGAAATAAGAAAATTGTTTGGGGGTGGGAGGGCAGAAGTCTAACAGCAGACCTTGCGTCTAAAGATCTACACCTTCACAGTGTTAGGCTTGATGATTATTTAACATCAAAATACGGTTTATGGATTGACCTAAGGTCAACAGAGGATAATCAGTTGCATGGAAGTGGGAGAACGGTTTAAAGACGTAAACATTCAAATTGAGAAAGAAAAAGAAGCCGATAAACCACTTAATGTACATTTGTTTTTATTAATTGATACACAGCTGAATATTGCAAAGAACAGATTAGACCAAATAGAATACTAAATTATTTTTTCATTTTTAAAAAAGCATGCCTACTAAGCATTATCCAAAATTGCCTACAACGCCAGAGTCGTCAGAAGAAGGGATAGTAGAAAACCCTGACATAAAAACCTTCAGATTAACAAACATTACACAAATGCAGCAAGTACTAGAGCAGGACCTTTCAAAATACAGCAAAGCCAAACGAAGGTATTCTGCTGCCTTTAATGCTGTTACCTATGTTAATACTGGAGCATCGACTATAAGCGCTCTATCAGCAGGAACGAGTTTTGGCCTTTTAGCATCAGGCATAGGCGCACCCGCAGCTTTACCTCTAGGCGGTTTGTCTTTAGCTCTTGGCCTGTGTTCATTAGCTGTAGGTGCTGCTAGCAAAAAAATAAAAACTAAACTCCAAAAGCACACAGCCATGGTTCAACTAATAACAGCTAAACTTAGTTCCTTTAATCTGATAATAAATAAAGCACTAGCTGACTCAAACATCACGGATGAAGAATTTAATCGTTTACAGGCTGATTTTAATGACTACAAAAGACAAAAGTTTGATCTTCAAAGAAAGGCAAGGACAAGTTTTTCTCAACAGCCAGACGCCGAGCAGATAAAAAAGGAATGCTTAAAAAAAGTAAACGAAACATTAAACTCTGCTCTAAACAGCTCACATTAACAACGCCAAAGGGTGTTTATACTTTAGTTTATGAGTCTAAACACAAAAGACTGTTGATATTGATTAATTATTTTTTTTGATTTAAATAAATATTTTGAGTTAGAAAAGAAACTCAGCATGGATAAGATATATGAAGGACCAGACGAATTGTTTGAAGCAATGCAAGAAGATTTATCAAGAGCACTGAATGATATTGATTTAGAAGTCATTGATCCAACAAACGTACAGGCAAGTGTTGCTCATGCTATTTCTCAAGTTCTGGGTAAACTAACAATAGACCCGCCAGTTAAAGTAATGTTAGCTGTTTTAATCGATTATATAACAATAAATGAAGAAAACCTAGAAGTCTGGGTCTCGACTAAACAACAGACTATTCTTTCTCATAATGACTTAATACCTGGTTGGGCAGACCAACTGCTTACACAGTTTGATGTAGCCCCCGAAGAAGCTAAAATGAGAGGCTCTGGTTGGTCAGAGGGCGAAGTCTTAGAGATCAGATTTAAAACAGTCTAAGTATGCACCGATTGTAGGCAGGTCTTACATTCCACTACCTCCAGCATTAGTTGCAAAAAAAGCAGTTCTAAACATAAAGAATACAGACAACAAATGTTTCATGTGGTGTGTTCTCGCAAGGCTGCATTACGTCCGCAAAAACGCAGAGAGAGTATCTAACTATTGGGATTACATTAATGATCTTAACTTTGATGGAATATCCTTTCCTGTTAGCGTGGATTCCATTAATCAGTTTGAAGAACAAACAAACCAATAACTGTTAATGTCTACACATGGGATGAGGAAACAAATCTACAGCCGATTAAAGTGTCCAAGAACAGCCCAACAATTGGCGAACCAGACAAAAATCATGTTGACTTACTGCTGATGTTTTCACCGCTACCGCATTACACATTGATACGCACAATGAGTAGATTATTGGCGCATACTACAAAAAATTATGGCAAACAAGAATTCTGTAGAAAATGTTTAACAAGAATTCCATCTGTTAAAGCGGCGAGTGAACATAAGAAACATTGTATCGGCCCAGTTGACTGTAATACAGAACTAATTACGCCCCCAGAAGGTAGTAAATTTAGTTTTAAGAACTGGAAACGGATGCAAAATTCTCCATACGTAGTTTACGCAGACTTCGAGTCGCTTATTGTTCCTTATGAAGGGCCAGCGCCACAAAAACTTCGAAAAACAGTCTTAATGAGTAATCATCAGATTTGCTCATTTGCTTTCATTGTTGTCAGGTCGGATGGCGCTCATTCAACGCCAGAATTATATAGAGGGCCTAATGCTGCAGAATACTTCTTAAAACGCATGCAGCAAGTGCGTAATGACTGTTCTAATAATCTAAATTTATCTGAAATCATGATGACGCCTGAAGATCAACAACAGTATGACTCAGCCACACATTGTTGGATTTGTGGTTTAGAACTCAGTGAAGAAGCCAATCCAAAAGTAAGAGACCATGATCACATTAGTGGAAAGTTCAGAGGAGCAGCACACAGTAAATGCAATCTTCAACTAAAGTTTGAACCAAAGACATGGAAGCTGCCTATATTCTTTCACAACTTGCGAGGTTACGACTCTCACCTTATAATGCAAGCAGTAACCGACGCCTTTAGGGTGTCATGCATTGCACAGTCATCGGAAAAGTACATGTGTTTCACTTTAAATAACATGTCTTTTTATGACTCTATGCAGCATATGATGGGATCATTAGAGTCACTGGCTATGTCCTTAAAGTCCTGCCCAATAACGGAAGAATATTTTGACCCAACTCTCGTTAGAAAGGGTGTTTATCCTTATGAATACATGAACAGTTGGGAAAGGTTTGACGAAGACACACTTCCTCCTAAAGGCGCGTTCTTTTCTAGCCTTAGAGGAAAGGAAATCAGCGACTCCAATTACCAGCATGCTCAAGATGCGTGGCAGAAGTTAGAGTGTAAAACAATGGGAGACTATCATGATTCATACTTGATGGCAGATGTATGTTTGTTGGCGGACGTCTTTGAAAATTACAGAAAGACCTGCATGAAACATTACAGTTTGGATCCTGCGCATTATATTTCTGCGCCCGGGATGAGTTGGGATGCTTTCTTAAAGTTTACTGGAGTACAGATTGATTTATTGTCTGACCTACCAATGATTCAGATGATTGAAAACGGATTGCGAGGAGGAATTAGTATGGCGTCGCATCATTACTGTAAAGCAAACAACAAATACTTGGACGACTATGATCCAAGTAAAAGGTCTAACTATCTCATGTATTTAGATCCAAACAATCTGTATGGATGGGCTATGGCGCAATCGCTTCCATTACGTAACTTTAAAATGTACACAGGCGGTGATCCAAAAAATATTCAAAGGCATTAAGTGGTTGGGCAGTTTGACGCCGGGTCAACAGCGTGGATACATTCTAGAAGTTGACTTAGAATATCCTCACGAACTCCATGACCTGCATAATGACTATCCGTTAGCGGCAGAAAGTCTAAAGATGAATCCAAGAGAGCCGCCTAAACTTGTGCCTAATCTTCGAGGCAAAAAAAATTATGTCTGCCATTACAGGCTTCTACAATTTTATTTAAGACATGGTTTGAAGTTGACAGCTGTTCATCGTATAATTGCTTTTGATCAAGAACAGTTCATGAAACCATACATCATGAAGAACACTGATCTCAGAACTAAATCCACAGATGCTTCAGAAAAAGACTTTTTCAAGCTGATGAACAACAGCTGTTTTGGAAAGACTATGGAGAATCCGCACAAGCGCAAAGATGTTAGATTAGTCACCAGAGAAAACGAAGCAATTAAGCTGACTTCAAAACCTAATTATCAGGACTTTAGAAGATTTCATGATCAGCTTTTTGGCATAATGATGAAAAAAAAGAAAGTCAAATTGGACAAACCTGTATTTATTGGGTTTACTGTTTTAGAATTATCAAAGCTTTTGATGTTAGAGTTTCTTTATGACTACTTTAAACCCTCGTATCCTGAGTCCAGAGTACTTTACACAGATACAGATAGTTTTGTTATAGATATTCCTACTGAAGACATCTATAAAGACATGGAAATAGAAGTAGCTAAAGGGCATGCGGGATGGTACGACACGTCCGATTATCCTAAAGATTCGCCTTTACATTCAATTACTAACAAGAAGGTTTTAGGAAAGATGAAGGATGAATTATTTGGAAAGGTGATCAAGGAGTATGTGGGGTTAAGGTAAAAAATGTACAGTATTTCGAGCCAGGAGAAACCATCAAAAAAGCAAAGGGAATATCTCGAAGTGTTGTGCAGTCGAGCATATCGCATGACAACTATAAAGAAGCATTGTTTCACAATAAGACTTTCATCATGACAACGTAAAACTGCGATCTAATCTACATGAGATCAACACAACTGTTGTAACAAAGAAGTCATTAGATAGAACAAACACAAAACGTGTGTTTGTTAATCCAGAGTTTTCATATGCATATGGACATTATAGAACCGTAAAATAATTAAAGCGGAACTGTGGTCTGGTGGGATTATCTGCAGTTCTTCTTTCACAAAAGATCTTTGAGGAGCTGGTTGTTTTGTTGTGTCAGTTTCTTGTAAATAATACACAGGCGGATTCATCTTTACAATTCTTTTTTTCATATGGATCAACACTCCAAACTGGATCGGTTGCCCTGATGCGAGTGTCCCCTTCTGCTTCCCCCGGTAAATAAAGGTACCTTACTTTCAAACCAAATGGTAATAGTTTGCTGGTTGTACTGGCGTCTCCTTCAACAACATTTATTGTTTTTCTTTTGATTGCTTGTACTGGTTTTAGGCCTTTAAATTCTTCATTATTCATTGCGCGCAAAACTGAGGGCAGTCTTCTAACCCATTCTGTGTTACGAGAATTGTCAATAAGCTCTCTGTGATACTGGTAGGAGAAAAGTCTTTCAGCTAACTGTTTGTTAAAGTTTTCGACTAAAGCCTGTGATCTGTGAACTCCTGGAATGCCTCTTTTAATGGTAACTCTATGTTTCAACAATAATTGATTCACTTGGCCTTTAAATTCTTTTCCGTCATCGACTTGAATCATGCGAGGATAAGTTAAAGGACCTCGCTGGTATATCAGCTGTATAGCGACAGCAACAGCAGAAGCACTCTTTTGTGTTAATGGTTCCGCATCTTTGTATCTTGAAGCTATGTCAATGACTGTAAGTGCGTACTTAAATCTTTTTCGTCTAATCGTATCAGAGGGTAAATATAGAAGGTCCATTTGATGGGTGTCGTTTGGAGTTGTATTGACAAAGTGTGGTCTCTGTATTCGTCTAGGCGCAGGTAAATAAATTTGCCAAATCGCTTGTTTAGATAACCATTCTTTTGCTGTTTGTTCACTGACTCCCGCTGCTTGGCTTAGCTTTTTAATTGCTGTTATTCCCTTCCAATATCCTTTTGGTGAATAATAGATTTTGTTCATTTTTTTATTCAGCTGATATTATGCACAACAAAATAGACAACGGTCATACCAACGACAATAAACGCGATTTCTTGCGTCTTTTGTTTTTCTGATGGTTGATAAAAGTTGCTGAATTTTGGTGGGGGCAATGTCTGGATTGGTTTGCCCGTTACTAGATAATATTCTTTTATTGCTTGATCAACATCTTTAAACGTGTAAGCTGCATGTCCCTGTTTTTTCAGTGTGTTATTAATAAAATCTAACTGCTCAATTCTCTGCTTTTCATAGCGATCTTGTGCTGCGGCTAGTTGCTCCACAGCTTTGTTATGTCTTTTTCTCTCACCGTCATCCCGTAGTTTACTAAACGCGTAATTACTTCCGCTAAAAGCAAGCGCATTAACCACAGCGCCGCCTATCATCATTACGAGTGAAGCCATTTTTTATAAAAGTATTTTTTACATATTTATATTCTCTGGAATTATTCCTTGCTTAACTAGAAAATCTTTCGTAGCGAACGAAGCTGCAATAATAGCAATCAGTTTTGCTGATCCTCAAAGTCTAGTTTACCAAGATCTGCCGGTTTAATTTTAAACAGGCTTTTACCAAGCATTGTGTATCCTACACTTAGACCTCCAATAACAGCAGAATGGTATACAAGGTTGGCGACAGTTTTTTCGGTGCTCATTTTTAAAAACAAAATAATTATAATTAATAAAAACATGAACAGCGATGATCTGCTAGAGCTACAGGGTGGCCTAAACCTTCCTGAACTTATGAATGACCAAGTTGATGACCAAGCTATTATGCCCCAAAAGGAGAGGTTGTATTCTTTAGCAGCATGTGGGAAAACAAAACAGTTCCTCGGAACTGAATTCAGCATAGAACAGATCCAACAGATGACGCCGCAAGACATTATAAAGTTATCATAACAGGTATGAAGCGCAGCTGGGGTCGAGAATGGTAAAAAGTGTAGGACAAACAGTTCTTAGTTTGTACACTAAGCTAGTTAGTAGATTTGCTCCCATTGATTCTGAACAAGATCTTACGTATGATTTAACGCAAGATCCAGTTTTAACAAAGTCATTAGAGTCTCTAAGCTGTGATTTATATTACAGATTTGGAACATTGTTATCGCCGTTAATCATGGGATTAATTACTTTTAATCATATAGATTTTATTTCCCTTCAAAATGAACGAGTCGGAAAATCAGCAGAATCAGGAAACATTGAATCAGAAAACACTGAATCAAGTCGAGAAAGTGACCAGTAAACATCCTGGGGGTGTTGCAGCAGGGAAAAGAGTAGCAGAGTTAAACAGGCAAAGAAAATTAAAGTTACAATCACAGAATATAACTCATAATGAAAACATAACACCGCCAACGCCAACAGTTGATCCAATGCCAGCTCCAGAACAAGAGCAAGTTAATTCAAGGGCACCAAAGTCTTCATGGAATATTGAACTTAAAACTGTTGCCATTTTTGGCGCCATTGCTGCTGCTGGGGGCGGTTATTACTGTTATAAAATATATAAACAATGGCGCCAAGAGCCAAAGCAGACAAAACAACCTGAACCGCTAAATACAGAAGACAACAGCACGCCAGCGCCGCCAACAACAAAAAATTCATTTCATCCATTTCAAATGGAATAATATTTTTAATAAAAATAGATCATGACGGATTATTATTTGTTTAAAATGATGAAGTCAATAAATAAAGACATGGAGTCTATAAAAGACATTTCCATAGACCAGAATTGTAATCAATGCGGTTGCTTAGGATGTAAGAACTTCATTAAGATCTATGCTAACCAATCTCACGCCAAGGGCGTTAAGCAAGACATCCTCAACGATGACGCGTTTTTTGAGGCGTGTGTGTACTATATTAGACATCTGCTGTTTAAGACAAAAACATAGATTGTATTTTTTTAATAATTATAAGATAACTTGAATAAGAACTTGGTTGTACTTAGAGGATGATTTAGTTATGATCTTGAGGTGACTTAAGTAAGAACTTAAAAGTTACTTAATCAAGAACTTATTAAGAACTTGAAGTAAACTTAATTAAGAACTTAATTAAGAACTTAATTAAGAACTTAATTAAGAACTTTATTAAAAACTTGGGGTGACTTAATTAAAAACTTAATTAAGAACTTGGGGTGACTTGGGGTAGGAGTGTGTGTGGCGTACACAGAGCTTTATTATTTGTCATGTGTAACACCACTTGGTGCAAGACGGTGCTTGCGTTTTTGCAAGTTCAAAGCAGCCACCAAGTGCATTTAACAAAAGCCTGATTGAATAAAACAAGACAATTGTATAAAGTACACCCAGCGGCCGTTTGAGACAGCCTTTAAGCAGGTGAATAGGTGAAACGTTAAAGCAGCCAACCACAACAGCAAAAGGCACGGGGCAGGAGTCCAGCAAGTAGACCACCGTTCACGCGCGTGAACGGCGAAGCATGACGTCAAAGCAGGTGAGGTAAGAACTATTTTAGAAAACTGTTCGGGGCTTTGTGGGCAGGAGTCCAGCAAGTAGGCCACCGTTCACGCGCGTGAACGGCCCATTTTTTAGGCTGTGCTTTAGCAGTTGCCTTCCACCGTTAACAATTACTGGGATTGCTGGAGCTCGCTTTAATTTCATTCAGCTTGCTAAAAATGAAACGAAAGGGAAGGCCTACAGCATAAAACCTTGAAACATTTCTTCTTCAGTTCACAATTCCGTTGGTGTTGGCGGTTGTAATGGAAGATTTTGAGCTTGTTGGAAAGTTGTAGCTAATTCCATGTCTTCCACACCCAAATAATTTAATCTATAAAGTTGTTGAAAAGGTATTTGTGATTCAAGAACTTTTTCTAACTCAGAAACCACACGTCTTCTGAAACTGCAGCTATATTTTGTGCCATATGCAAACACTTCTCTCGCAAAAAAGCACCGTCTTCACACCACCACAGCACTAGGAGAAATGACACAAACAAGCACACAGCACAGTAAACGCGTCGTGCTCGTCCGGCAGTCAGTGGAAGAATGATGAAACTGGTGTTAGTTACCTAGTCATGTGAGCGCCGTAAGCCTACGCTTAAATGTAACCCCCTCGCTAATTGGTCAGGCTGTAACATCGGCCCATCACGTGGTAGTGTTGACGTAGCAGAGAAGGTTCGAGAAGGCTGATGCAATATGTTGTAATGGGGCAGGCTGGGCGGGAGGGAGTGGGGCGAAGAGGAGGGGAGAAGAGGGGTAGGGAGGAGGTGTGGCGGTATTGATTTTTTGGCCCCACAGTTTGTCAGCAGGCTGAGCAACCGGCTAACTTAAAACGCAGACACTATTTATTATAGATGACTGTACAGCAGAAAGAAACACTTTGTCAAAACTGGCTTTCAGTGGAAGACATGCAGAGAACTAATAAATAGTGTGTGTGTGTGTGTGTGTGTGTGTGTGTGTGTGTGCGCGCATACGCACGTATTTTGTGAAACGCAGAACACGTATGTCTATAGCTCCGAGACTGGTCTCTCCTCCGTGTCTAAATGGAAATATCATTTAAACCCACGAGCAATCCTTCGCCACACGTTGCTCTGAGGACAACTTGACCTTAACGGGCTTTGGCTGAATAGAACGTCTCTCTCTCTGCTGACGCTGTGATCAACATGCCGCGTAGTATGTAATCGGATAGCCTAGTGCACCAGCACCGCCGTTTGTATATGGGGCGCGTTCAGCCACGGCTGCTTTTCCCCTACGTTACTCTATGGGGCGTGTTCAGCCACAGCTGCTTTCCCCTACGTTACTCTCTGA